>PVIH01004347.1:0-141964 GCA_004025045.1 Sigmodon hispidus
AGGTATTTAATACTATTTGCAGCTATTATGAAGGGTAATGTTTCCCTTATTTCTTTTTCAGCTCTTCTATCTTTAGTGTATAGAAGGGCTACTGATTTCTTTGAGTTAATCTTGTATCCTGCTACATTGCTGAAGGTGTTTATCAGCTGTAGCAGTTCCTTGGAAGAATTTTGTGGGTCACTTATGTATACAATCATATAATCTGCAAATAGAGATAGCTTCACTTTTTCTTTTCCAATTTGTATCCCCTTAATCTCTTTTCGTTCCCTTATTGCTTTAGCTAAAACTTGGAGAACTATATTGAATAGATAAGGGGAGAGAGGACATCCTTGTCTAGTTCCTGATTTTAGTGGGATTGCTTTGAGTTTTTCTCCATTAAGTTTGATACTGGCTGTCGGCTTCTTGTAAATCGCCTTAATTATATTTAGGTATTCTCCCTGTATTCGTGATCTCTCCAGGGCTTTAATCATAAAGGAGTGTTGGATTTTGTCAAAGGCTTTTTCAGCATCTAAGGATATGATCATGTGATTTTGTTCTGAATAAAGGCATTTCCACTTCAGGAATCCTGCTTCTAGCATTCATGCCCAAGTCTTCTCAGCTTTTCTTCTATATTGTAAACAGCTTTTGTAGTTGAGGATTTCCTCGTTCCCTTCAGTGCCTCTAAGATCAGCAGATAGATTCCCCCTAGTCTTTCTACAGGCAGTAGCTAGTAAGTGTTTTACCTTCTTTGCCCTTCCTTTGCTTCTCACTTTTAATCAAGCTGATGAGAGTGCAGCCTAGCCCAGGGGCAATTTCTTTAACTACAGTCAGACAAGAATGATCACTTTTGATTTTTGAGACTTGTCCCACATGTTCACTAATGTCTCATTTTGTTAAACATTTATAATTGTGTTTAGTTTGTGATTATTTTTTAGAAACATATATTTAAAAATATAATTATTTGATTGAAGTTATTTAAGGAGTTGAGGACAGTTGTGGTGGCACAGGTCAGTAATTTCAGCACTCTGGATGCAGAGGCAGGAGAATTGCACAGGTTTATGCCCAGTGTGGTCTACATAGTGAGTTCAGGGCTGCTGCTCTTTGCCTTTGAGAATAGTCTTGTTTCATCATACTGTCGTGACAAATGCCACAATGAAAAGCCACTTAGTAGAGGCATGTCTGTCAGCATGCGGTGACAGTCTGTGCTTGGGGAGTCAGGACAAGGACTCAAGCAGGATACTAGAGGCACAGTTGCTTCTTGTTCCACACAGTGTTACTTCCAACCAAGGAACTCCCTTCACAGCTAAAGACACATAGTAGAAATGATGGCAACTGATGCCTGATGGCTAGCTTGCAGGCTGGTACTGCCCATAGTGGACGGGGCCCTCTGACATCCGTTAATAAGCACAACAGTCCTCCACAGACAGTTCCACAGGCCAACCTGATCTTGGCAGTCCCTTATTCATATGACTCTAGGCTGTGCCAAGTTCACATCTCAAGCTACCTAGGAGGAGCTATAACCATTTACCTTTAAGAAAAAGAATTTGGAGCACAGACAAATTTGTTAGTCAAAACAAAGTTTGTTTTTCTTTTGAGCTAGAATCTCACTGTGGACCCAGCCAGAGTATGCCTGATAGTCTTAAAGTATCCTCAGAGTACACTGAGTGCTGGAGTTACAGGCAAGTATGACCACAGCAAACCCAAGATTAAGATGTAAGACTTTACTATCAAATACATCTACTCAGAGAATGAATGAGTAGTCATACTCATGGTTTAGTATTTGTATAATTTTGAGCAATGACCTAAAGTCCTTGAGTCTGAGTTTCTCATATGTAGATGAAGTCATAAACTATCTTATAACTGAGAAATAAGTTTGACATTCATACCATAGTGTCTGACAGACCACAGGTGCTCAATAAATGGTTTTTGACTTTGTTTCCTTTGAGAAGTTTATAGTTCAGAGGGAGAAGCTGCCATTAATACTAGATGTAGAAATAGTTGGAGTAAAAACCAACGTAGTTGGTTATTAGCAGCAAAGGCTGTGCTGCAGCCATCAGCAGCAGCATCAACAACAGGTGGTGTCAGGGAATGCTCATTCTACACCAGGCAGTGCTACAACATCTGTATTCATCTTTCAAGAATTCTGTGGACAGATTTTTCACTTCCCTACTCTGCAAAGAAACCAATAGTAGTGTTCAGGGGTCAGTTTTACAGAGTTGCAAATGGACACTGCTTCTGATCCACACCTAGGAGGAGTATGAACTGAGCTCCATCTTCAGGTATTCCCAGCATGCTCAGCCCATCACATACAGTATCACAGGTCTGACTGTGACAAAGGCTATGGGTTCTTGGAAGCAAGATACTTGACCTGTCAGAAGAGAGAGATACAATTCCAGTGAGAAACAGGTTGAGGAAAGCTAAGACAGGTCTTGAGGACAAAAGTGGACATTTCAAGTAGAGAAAACAGATTCATAGATGGTAAGTGCCAAGAGCCTGCTTGGGAGAAGAATAGTATAATTTCTTAGTAAAGAGTCTATTCCAGAGAGTAATGAGTGCTGGAGAAATGACTCTTCAGGGAAAGTACCTTGCCACACAATCCTGAGGTATTCAGACCTTCAGTATCCACATAAATGCTGGGTAGACACGGCAGTCTGTCTGTAATCCTATGACCTGGAAGGTAGAAGGCAAGTTTCCTGGAACAAGCTGGCTAGCTAGAATAGCTGAATTGGTGAGATTCAGGTTCCATGAGACATGCTTCAGTACATAAAGTGCAGAGCAATTGAGGAAAACATCTGACATTGCCTTCTGACCTGCATATGAGCCCACACATGTACAGAAGAACACATACACACAGATGTATGTATACCACACACATATTTGAACAAATAATTAGAGTGTAATGAGATATGATGCAGGAAATCAGGCACAAGCCATTATGTTGGAAATGGATTGATGTGTTTCCAACATATGGATCTGTTTATAGTGAACAAGCCAAGGTTCTGACATGCCAACACTACAGTGAGCAAAACTGTAGAAAGGCTTTTGGCGAGGAGGTGAGAGATCCAGCTAGAAGGCCAAGAAAAAATGGGAAGGATGGCTTAGGCAAAGATACTGCAGAAGGAAGGCCTGGTTAGATACTTGGAGAAATAGATTCTCCAGGGCTTTTCTGCTGAAGGCCAATGTGAGAGAAATAGCCCCTGACAAGAAGTGGGAGGAGACACTCATTAGAGACAAGGTAATAAATTGGAATTCAGACTTCAGGATAAAAGATTCATCATTTCTTGCCTGATTATTTAAAGATTATTTTCTTCTCTTTCTAGTCCAAAACTTCAAAGCAGCTTTGGGCATAAAGAATGTAAGCTCTCCTTTCTTAGAGCAAGTACATCTTGCCTCTCGCTGAGTACTTGCTTTGACCCAGCTTTCGACAGCTCTGTCTCTGTGTGACAAATGGCTTGCTATGGCTGCTTTGCTGAACCTTCAGCCTCCTCACTCTATCCAGGGAAGTTGAATTTGCTTTTGCTCAGTGCTCTTCCTTTTGTGCATATTCTCCCTCTCATAGTGGAATAGTGAGTATTTAGCAAGAAACAACATAGACACAACTGCTGTCTATGCAAGAAGAAAAACAAAGGCCTATTCCCTGAAGAAGATAAAGTGAAGAGTGGACAAATGGCTTAGTGGTTAAAGTTACTTGCTCATACATAAGCTTGTGTCTTGAGCAGGATAACCCTGATCTCAAAGGCTGTAAGAGTAGACTCCCATATGTTGTGGGCTACCCTCTGACTTCCACTTGTGAACTTGACATCCATATGCATATTCACATTTAGAAGTGCTCTTCCCCCAAAGCACACACTTAATACAACTTTTTTTTTAAAAAGTAAATAAAATGAAGCTCTAATTGGTATTTATTATTTTCTTATTGAAGTGAAATAAAAAATTCCAATGTATGCTTTTAGGAAAATATTTTTGTGGATCATGATACATATTCTAGAATTATGACTTAAGACTAGACATAGCTTTGCCACTCAAAGTAAGAGGTGGACATTTTTCTGGTAAAGGGTAATGGCAGGTTGTTGCAGGTCATCATGACCTACTTTTATAGATTATTATTATTATTTTAAAATTACTTCTTTTCTGTGTGTTTCCCTCTCTGTTGTCATCCTAAAGCTCTTTGTGTATTCTATCTCAGAATTTTCCCATATTATAATTAATTATCTATCTTTTATTCATATTACATGATCTTGAAGACATAGATAATACACTCTATTCATATACCATTAACAATGCAATACTGGACACAAACAAAATACTGCCAATAAATTTTTCAACTGTAGAAATATATTTAACATCTTAGTATTATTTCTAGCTCCAAGTTTCTAATCTAATCAAATTTGTATTTTTTTATCTTCTCGACAGCTGTCTTCAAATTTGTATTTTTCATGTTCAATTTTATTGTTTCTTTTTTTCTTTCTTTGTTTTTTGAGACAAGGTTTCTCTGTCTCAACAGCCTTGGCTGTCCTGGAACTTGTTCTGTAGAGCATGCTGCTTTTGAGCTCACAGATCTGCCTGCCTCTGCCTCTAGAATGCTGGGATTAAAGGCCTATTATATTCCTTGTATGCCTTCAATTTTGTTTTATTTTAAATAGTAACTGTATGTGTGTGTGTATGTGAGTGCACGCATGCATAAGTACTTTCACACTTGTGTACCCTAGCACATGTATAGAGGTCAGAGAAAAACATAGAAGAGTCAGTTTTCTTCTTCTACCTTGTGAGTTTTGGCGACTGAACTCAGGTCATGAGCCTTGGCAAGTGACACCTTTGTTCACGGAGCCATCTCACTGGCTCCTGTGGCATATTTCAGTGGAACTTTGTAGAGATTCTGCTTTCAGAACCATATCCGTTCTTGACTAGAAGATCTCAAGTTTCTTCAAGATCTACTGCAGCATCGTTTTGACATTCTGTGTTTACAATCGCCTTTTCCATTAAGGGCATTGCTGTATGTCAAGAAAGACTCCTTCATGTGTGCTGGCTCACTATAGGTTAAACACAAGCAAGCAGTCATTTCGTGTCCACTAATTATCTGTTCTTCCTGTACTGTAGAATCAAATGGGGAAGTACACATGCAGGTCAGAAGAACAAAAGAAGACAAGCAAGACAGATCAAGACCCCAGTAAGAGAAGGTGCAGGTGAAGTGAATACTAAGATGTAGAATATTATTTTGATAATAGTAGGTTGGGCAATTCATTATCAAAGTTAGGAAAAGAAAATGAATAAATGATGAGATCATGTATATGTTTACATATATATGTATATATGTAGCAGTGTATTTTGTTCCTCACTTATGAAGGGCTCCTTATGTTTGGTGTTAAAGTATTGATTACTACAATAGAAAGCAGCAAATGTAGAAATGCATAGATAAAATGATGGCAAATGTGTATGTGAGACACATTTGATTTTCATAAATATTTACTGTTGAGAAACAGGAACAGTGAAGTTAGATTTCCACCTATTAAGCTGGCAAATATTAAACAATAGGCTAGTTCATGTTGCTGAGTGTATATGTACTGTGTAATCAGATGTCCGTCACTCATATTCTTTATGCAGGAGTGCAGACTCATGCACTTTCTAGAAGATAATTTTCTATTCTGTATCACAGCTTTTGAATGACTATATAATTGTTCCTAAGGAATTATGAGACCTATATTATATAGATATGTATTTATTTTAGGTTTCTTATAATAGCACTAAATGAGAACAGGTAAGACATATAACAATAGATGATTAAGAAAATGTAATGAGCTATTTGATCTTTGAAGAAAGATTAAAAATTGGTTTTAAACTGTCTTGAAAAGCATCATTTTCATCAACTTTTTAACATACTGTAGTAGTAACCATCAGTTGGAGGTACAGAAAAGTTATCCACTTCATAGTTCTCTGAGACACTAGCAAATTATCCCATAGAAATATTTTATAGTGAAATAATACAGTGAATCATTATGTTAGTATTAACTGGTCAAAACCCAAGAATTATCATTATCTGTAGTGCCTAATTATAGTCGGAGAAGGTAATAATAGAAAACACTATAATGCTAAAGTCCTAGTTCTCACTGTTACCTTGACACTGCCTAGAGTCATTTCAAAATGTAGCCTCTATTTGGTAATTGTCCTTATCTGCTTGGTCTCTGGGCATTTCTGTGAGGGATTGCCTTCATTCTTAGTTGGTGTAGAGGAGTTCAGCCCACTGTGAGCCACACCATTTCTTAAGCAAGTAGGTGTTCTTAGGTTGTATAAGAAAGCTAACTGAATATGAGTTTGTGTATTCAGCAAGCAGAATTCCTTCATGGTTTCTGCATCAAGTTTGTGCTTAATTCCTGTCCTGATTGCCTTTGATGGTGGACTGTGGCTAGAAGTGCAAGACAAATAAACCCCTTGATCTTCCACTTTGCTTTATGATCTCTCTCATATTTCTAATTGCAGCAGAATAAAACCACAACACATAAGAGTGGATATTTTCTTCCCCTTGATACAACTGTCTTTGATCTGTCCCAAAACCATATCCAGCAATATGCATATGAAAAGTCATTGTTTGACCCCATAGGCTGCATTTACAACCTCTCCATAAACGTATAAGACAGTAAACTCAAGGAGTAATAGTTATTAAATGTCCTCATATTCTAGGGTATTTTTATACCCAGTTGTGGTGTTTACTATGGCAACTGAAACCATCTCTGAAGTATATAAAGTGTTCTTAATGTGGACTCTAAACATATTAGAAAGCCCCTGTTTCTTCTGACCCCCAAAGTCTGATTTAGTCACTTTTGATAGGATCATTGAGTATAAAGGTTTACCCTTCTTTAGAATGTTTCCTATTAAAAATAGAATTATTTTAAGTAAGATTTTCTTGAATAACCCAAGAGGAAATGGCCTCAAATTAGCTCATTCTAAGAGAAGTTGGAAGGGTCAACACTACTAGCAGTGGGAACCATGTATGTGAAGTTTCCAGTCATTTGAGGCTGAAAAACATCCAGGCTGGTTTGGGCCAGCATAGGGGCCAGATTAAGGGAGAATTATAACTACCCAGTGAAAGGTGAAGGAAGAGGGATCTGGTCCACTGGGAGTCTATGGTTCATTCTTGTACTAGATCATTTTGACACTAAACCCATTTTTGGCCCACTATTGTTATAAAACAAATCACATTCACATTGGAAGTTCCAAGCAACAGTCACCATATTATTAGTTCCTAGAGTTTCTTTGGGTCATGAATCTGGGTGGATTACGTTTGAATGATTCTAGTGTGGGCTTTCATGGGTATCTGTAGGCAAATGGTGACTGAATTTGGATCTTTGGAGTCTGCTGTATTTGGGTATACTTGGCATCTCTCTCTCCCTCCCTCTTTTTCTCTCTCTCTCTCCCTCTCTCTCTTTCTCTCTCTTTTCCTCTCTTTCTCTCTCCCTCTTTGTTGGTAGCCAAAGCCTAACTTAGTCATATTTTATAAGCTAGCTCCTACAGCTAGCCATTTACCAGCAGTCTATACCCTAGATAACCAAATACCAGAAAACTACACCCCTTATTGTTTTAAGCTAAACCATGACTCCAGGCTTTCTCCTTGACCCTCTCAGATCAGCAAGGTGACATTCCCCAGGCCCTCAACTGATAACAGATAGATTTTCATATCATTTCTACCCTGTCTGTTACTTCCCCTCACAGGCTTGCCACATTCTTTTGAATATCTCACACGCTTTCCTCCCAGCTACCTGCATGGCAGAGATTCTGTATAAATATTGGCTGTAATAATAAAGCTTCGAAGGACTTGAACAGAGAGATTTGTCTTGTCCTTCCGTTCTTTGTGTTCCTGCCTTCCATTTATTTCATTCCTAGATTTAGGTCCACGCTGAAGACCCTGCTGGCCAGGGCACCTCTTCTTCCCACCCCACCTCTGCCTGGTCTCACTTAGAACCAGAATATATGTTTTTCACATGAACTGATTTGGGCTTCCTCATGGCATGATGGCTTCTGGGAAGGCATTGAGATTAAGGATTTAAGGATTGCATGTGAGTGTGCCTGTTCTCAAAGCAGAAGATTTATCACCCTGTACTAAATAACCTCATAATGCCTTCATATCCATTGCATGCAGCTTCTTAGGAGCCCTTTGAAAACTAGCAGCCAAGGAGAGAAAATGAGTGTGTGAAGAGGCTTCAGAGGGGTTAGTGAGAGGCAAATACTGTTGTTGCAAACTTCAGAAAACATACTCTGCCACACACAGGAAATATCAGGCTATTTGGGATCAAGAGTCCAGTGCTGAAGCTATTTTGTAATTTTAAAATAATAATGTTAATTTTTATGAAGAAATAGCAAATCCTTGCATTGAGGAGAACAGGGCCATGATTATGTAAGACTTTTCCAGTTTCCATCTGTTGTGACAGAGATGAGTGTACATGAAGGAGGAGTTTTTTGCTGGCTTCCATTCAGGCATGGCAAATGAGGAATGATGAGAATTGACTCGCTTTCTGCCATGCAACAGTAAGAAGCAGCACACAGGAGTGAGTTTGTCTCAAGTGCTTCAGATTCTCTCACAACTAACTCTCACAAAAATCACGTTTCCTACTACACATTGAGAGTTTTCTAGAGCAAAACAAGTACAAGCTATCTGAGGAAAACATGTGGTTTATGCTATGCACATGGGTCTTCGAGCAATATCAGATTAACAGAGTAATGATAAATCCAATAACACCTAGTAACCTCTATAAACCAGAACTAACTCATTTGTCATGGTTAGTATTGAACATCAGTTTGACGGGATCTAGATAGGTTATGCTGGCCTCGGGGCATGCCTGTAAGGAATGAGCTACATCAGGTTAGTTGAGCTGGGAGGACCCACCTTAATTGGGGGTGGCACCATTCAATAGATTTAGGTCCTAGACTGATGAAAAAGAAGAGACTGTTCATCATTCTCTGCTTCCTGACTGAGAACACAATGTGACTAGTTGTTTCACCCTCTTGTTATTATGAGTTCTCTATTGTGATGGATTATACCCCTGTGAGTCAAAGTTAATCTTCATGCCCTGAAGTTGCCTTTTTAGGTATATCTTACCATAGCAGTGAGAAAAGTAACCATTACATCATTCAAGCTTGGTGGTTCATATTGGACATCCTTTCTTTCCTATTGGACTCCTTGCATTTTTTTGTTGTTGTTGGTCTGTGGCCCACTGGTTCTCTTTACACAGTCTGAGAAGTGCCAATTCCAGCCATCTAAGTAGAAATATAGAACTTACAATTTGATTCATGCCAGTAGTTCTTGTGTTTTAAGTTTTTCTTTAATTTCACTTACTTATTTCTTTTGTGTGTGTGCATGTGTGTGTGTTTGTGTGTGTGTGTGTGTGTGTGTATGCATATCTGTGCACACAACATACCTATCCACACTGTGAGGTTCAGGTCAGGTTGTCAGGCTTGGGATCAAGTGCCTTTACCATCTGAGCTATCTTTCTGGCCTGTCCCTGTGTTTTACACTTCAGACCTCGACCATTGCAAGCTTTCTAATTAGTGCATGTGCCTAATCTACTCTTCTCTATTGGCTACTTGTCATCCACAAGTTCGCTAATGGTTTCTAATTTCATAGCTGATCAAATCTGAATTCCTTGACCAGACAATAAAAGGGACCCAGCAATGTGACTCCTGGAATCTGCCATTGTCTCCTCTCTTGTGACCTTGCTCTGCTCCCTTTCTGTTTTATAGGGAGGTTTCTTTCATGCTTGTTACAAACTATTTTAGCACCTCCACATTTTTGCTTAAACATAAATGCTTGCTCATTACCTCTTTTCTTGGTAACATCTCTTCCAGGGACTATTTGTTTATTCCAAGGCCTGTCTTCTATACCATATGACACTCTGTCCCTTATCCTAGCATGTCCACATATGTGATTTGTGTTCCCTACTATCCTGTGAATTCCCCCAGGACAACATTGGATAACTCCACATTCTCAGAATTAGGCTATCAGCACCAAACAAGAATTTAGTAAAACATGAAATATAACTAAAGATGAAGTGAAGGGTAATTTGGCAATATGAATTATCATTTCAGAGAAGCTCTTGTCATTTTCATGGCAGTATTGAAAGAGGTGCACTTGAGCCAGTATTGGGGCAGAGAGACTAGGCTGCTCACGATTTTACCAGTCTCTCAGCACGAGGAGGGAGGAGCTTGAAGCCCTAAAGATGAAACCCAAGCAACCCAGAAAAGGGGAGAAAAGGCTGAGGTGCAACTCAGAAGTAGCACCCACATGTTTTTAAAAAGATTACAGAAGACAGACAAGTTTTATGCAGCAGGGACCGGGACCACAATCTTATCAGAGCAGTGGAGATTTAGGAGACAGTTTTCCTATCAAGCACTGGGGAATCAGAGATGAAGAAATGTCTCACCTTCTCCTGGGCAAGGGCTACAGTAACTACACTGACTACAGGGACAATTTCCATCAACTGCAATGAAGGCCTGTCACAGGCTAGTGATGGAGGCCTAGAGCCCTCCAGTGCTCCACAACCTCAGGAACCAAGGGTTGAAGTGTTCACAGCAGTCAGCACTGGGAACTTTGCACTCAAGTTTGCTCAGGAGAAACACTGAATTTCAAGCATGCAGCAAAAAGAACTATCTCTCTTTTTAAAAAGTGCAGTTTTAATTAGTTCTACTCTTGCTGTAAAGTGTCAGCTAACCAGACAAAATCCCCTAACCACCTCCTGATTGAAGACAGTTTGCACACCAGATGAGCAAGGACAGGCTTGCTCCCTCCTTGGTGTGGAACAGTGATTGTTATTAGGGAATTATAGTCAGCTTTGAGGCTGGCATCTTCTCTCTTTCTGCTATGTAAATACCATACAATAGTACCACAAAGACATTCAGTGTCAGTACTGGAAGCTCCACTGACAGTTAGAATCCCTGTGCATTCATTATGTCAGGAAAAGAACTGGGGTTTCTTTGGAATAGAAAATATGAAAATTTTTCTTTATACAACATACAACTTATTTCCTTACGGTCCTTCTCATCTTCTCTACAGTAAGGCATCAGCAGAGGAGATTGGCAGAAGTGCACGTTTTGTTCTCAGACTATAAAGCTAAGAACCATTTAACAAGGATGAAGCCCTTAATCCACTTTAGGGAGAAAATTTTTGCAAATATTTCTCTGCTAAATGTTAAAAGTAAACAGATTAAAGACTGAGGCAAAAATGAAAGCCTTATTAATGGGAAATACATTCTGATAAGTCAAATGAATCCCAGTAGTCAATTTAAATAATGGAATTTAAATAATGGTTAGTAGCTTCAAATTAGAATTAAAAACAGAGGTAAAAACCTTTCTCCACAAATTGTTCCAAAATAAGGCATTTCCTGACTGATTCTATATTATATCAGTTTGATTGTTCTCTGTCTGATTGAGTATGCCTTACCATAAAAGCCTGCTGGGAGAAGTGCTTCATCAGATGCCTTTGATATTATGTGAGTGAAAGCTACTTTGGACTCAAAAAGAAGCAAAGAGAAGAAACTTTTGCTTCTGCACTAAGTTTTAATCTACTGTGGTGGTCTGTGCTCTTTGTATATGAACTCCCCCTAATCTGCGCTCAAATGAAAGCCTGACCTGACAGGTGGAAGTTTAGGCTTGCCTTTAAAATCCTCAGAGAAAATTTGTTTTGGTTAACAACCATGTTTGTGTCCAGTTCAATTCCTAGTCAACCACAAATCACATCAAGATAAAGATTGTCTCTAACAGGGATTTTAATAGACACTAGTGACTACAATTAGCAACCACCCAATAATAACTTTAAATTACTCTTTCAAATAGCTTTGTTTGGCTTCCAAAGAACTAAATGGATACATATATTTCCCAAGACAACCTGTATTTTCCTAACTAATCTTAGAGTTTGAGATTTTTGCCATAGACATCACAGATGAGATGAAATGTTAAATAACTTACTTTTCTCCTTCCATGGAGTGAGTTTGTTCTATTTTTGCATTTTCCCGAGCTTGGTGCTGGAGTTGTGGAGTTCACCTTCTGCTGCGAGCCCCACTGGATGTCAGAACAATTTAGAGTAGTCCTTCTGCTGCCCGTTTGAAATTGGTCTTTAAATTACCATCAATTCTGAGAGAAGCTCTTGGATGGATGTACAGAGTTTAGTTCAGTAGCTTCTGACAGGGCATGGGCAGGTTTTGTTTTCTTCCAAGCAGAGTCATGGGGTCTGGGTGGGTCTTTCTAGGGGGGTCAATGGTTTAGACCCAGCTAGCCACTAAGTAGCTGATGCAGCCTTACAACTTGAGAAGACAGCTAGGACAAAGGACATCACTGTTCGGAGGTAGGCAGCAGCAAATGATGGATGGAGGTGGGAGGGAGCAAGGCATAGAAGCAAAGGGAGCCGGCAGTTGCCCTTGTCTAGAGGGAGGAGAACAAAGGATTCTGGCCTTGAACAGTTGAAGCCCCAGGGGATTTCTTAACAGAACCCAACTGCTAAGGACTATTAACAGCATTGTACACAAAGGTCTAAAGTTCTCTGCACAGGATGACCTCACAGACAGCAGAAAATAATCTAGTTTAGACTCCTATCAGCTGCTGACATATTTCAGAAAGATAAAATAGGGGACTAACAAATTACATGTCTTTTCCACTTACCATTACTTGGTGTTTCCAGTAAGTAAATGTAGTTTCTTAGCTGAATTGCCTTTTCAAATTATTGTTAATTAAATAATATTCCCTGAGAAATCTGTCATTACCAGCAACCAGGAATAGGTTTGTTGAGCTTGTCTGAGGCTGCTAATGGCCCTTAATTGCCACAGAATTAATTTCAGTGGAGATTATAGTTCACTTTACCCCCAAAATCAAATAGTATGTTATATATCTGAAACTTTTTCTTTTTGTTTCTGTGTGTGGAATTCTATAAGGCCAAAGGGACCATCCATTCTCTAATAACTCAGCCACTGAGCAAATCTTTTTTCATAGTTGAAAAATGTGTGTTGTTGAATCTGTAATCTCCTCCTCTGTTTCTATTTGGCTAAAGAAAAGCAACTGAGAACAAATTTTAACCCCCCCCCCCATTAGTGACTGTTGCTGGGAAAAGTCATTTAAGATCTTTTTAAGACCCCATTGTGAGGCCACCCCTTGTCAGTTGTTTTTCTAGAAGGCAGTAAGGTAGAGTGGACAGAAAATGATCACTGAATATGGTTGAAAGATGAGAGCACTGGCCTCCAGAGAAGAATGAGTTCCTAGGGTTGGACATGGCCTTATCTTCAAACATTTCCCTTCTGCTGTAACACAGAATAAGTACAAGGATTAAGAAAAAGTTACCCTTTTTTTTTTCTGTGTTGAAAAAGGCTCCATATGACATTTCAAAAAGAAGTGCCATTTCAGCCTTTTCCTAAATGACCTCGTTTTCATCATACTATAATATATTTCTTTCACCTTTTGACAGGTACTTGGTTTCTTAAAATGAAGTTATATATTTGTTTCAGAGGAATTACACTTTAGAAGGTATTTCGGTGGTATTTTGTCCTATCAGTTTAATTTGGTTGGATAAATGTGCAGCTGTGTCTGTGTGGGGAAGGAGTGGTGGTGGAGAGAGAGAGAAAGAGAGAGAGCGAGAGACAGAGAAGGGGAAGGGAGGTAGAGGAACCCAAACTCTAAGCATAACCCTCAGGATCACATTTCAGAATCACATTTCAGAATCATGACAGCATATTTTTTTAATAATAAAAGGACAATTTAGCTGAATATTATGGAAATATATATAAAACAATCTCAACACTGTTTAATAATTCACTTTCCTATGGTCAGGTCACAATTGCTGCTGCCATTCTTGTCCCATTCTGATTTTATCCCATTTGAATCTGATTTTTCTTGCTAATCATTCATCCTCCCTGTAGTCTCTCAGGTCCTTCTCTGTCTGTGCTTCCCAGGAAGACATAAGTGCACAGGCATCTCTGCCTGTTTGTGGACACATGGCTGGGCACCTTTGAAGAAATGCAGGCTCTTCTTCTGAATCCAGGATGCATGCTTGTCATTCTTCACAAAGGGCAGGGCTGGCCTCACAGCAGGAACTTTGTGGTAATTGACAGAACTCAGGTGCATGTTTCCTTTCAGCTTTCAGTTCAAAGGCACAGAGACTAAGAAAATAAGGCATTCTCGGTCAATGCCAATACAGCTAGAAAGAGACTGACAGAGGCCTGTGCAGATATGCTGCAGATGGCAGTTGGAGCACAGATTATTTGCAGGCCTGGTGAGCTATGGCCTCTGCTACCACTGAACTAAGTCAGCCTTGTCCCCTCATGCCCTGAGCATCTGAATATACAGAAGACATACATCCAGCAAGCGGAGTACAGAGTAATGTGTTGGACTGCTGCTTGTGTTGTTTGTATATACTGAAGACCAGCAAAAGCAAAACTGAAATGCTTTTCACTAGGTAGCAGTGAGAAAAATGGTCTTTGGTAAGAAGCCTGAAGCTATGGCAAAGGAAGTCATTTAGAGTTGATTTCATCATATACATATACTCCTGCTTTGTACATACTTATGTACATGTGCACATATGGTACATAGGTAGTTGTATTTTTTGTTATGTATGTGGTAAATGTGCACGAGTATATAGAGGAATACACACCATTCATGAATGTATCTGTGGATGCCTGAGGTTGATGTGGAAATAGATGTCTTCCTTAAAAACTCTCCATTTATTTTTGAATGAGAGCCTCTCTGCTGAACCCAGAGCTTGTTGTTTGATCTAGGTTGGCAAGCCATCAAGCTCTTGGGATCTGCCTGCTTTGCTTCCCTTTACAGATATAGGAAGTTATGTCAGCTTTTTATGTGAGTCTTCACCATCTAAACTGAGGTCCTTAAGCTGAGCACCAGGTACTGATCATCTTCCCAGACCACAGCTATGTGTTTTCATTCATTAATTTTATATGCATATAATGTAGCTGGAAACAACAATGCACTTATACAAATGTGACCACAAATGCTGTATAGATTTGGGTAGTTTCCTCTTTGACATACATATATGTCTATACTCTAAAGATTATTTCTTATCTGATATGAGCTACAGGCTCCCTTCCAGGATCCTCTCACTTTAATGAAAAATTGCATCAGCATGAGGTGTCACATGTGAAGAAATGACTGTGCACTGTGTCACTCCAGTTTGATTGGGATGGGAGACTAGGCTTCTGCCAAACTGGGCAGCAAGCCAGTATAAAAACTGCTAAGGCAGCCGGCCAGACCACCTGTCTACATGACAGCCAGTCTGTATTTTAAAATAGAGCTATTTATATAAACATTTGGAAGTATGCATTTATGTTAGTTCTCATTCAGCAGAAGTGAAGTTTGCTCAGTTGCTTCCAGAGTGACCAGGGACAGGCAAGACAGGTGCTCTGGCCAATGGAAAGGCTTTCCATCCGCCCTCTGCTCTGCTTGGAAATAGCCAGCCAGACCAACGATTTCAGCTTTGTACTTCTTTTTTTCCATCATTGCTCTGCTCTGAAGCAGGCTGACATGAAACAAACATGGCATTTCCCTTTTGAAAATTGAATCCTGAAATTGGCTTCATTTCTCCAGAAGCACAGCCCTGTTGCTGTTCCTTCCAGCTCTGTGAATGTCATAATGACTTTGCATATAAAGCTCCAGATTTGGAGGCAATTACCATAGTTTTCTTTGGGATTTTTGTTTTCTTGGAGGGAGGAGGTGTTTGTTTTGGGGTGGTCTGCTGCAATGGTTTGAATGAAAATGCCTTTCATTCTGTAGAAAGCATGAAGAAAAACAGGGGATTAAGTTAATGCTACATATCTTCCCTACCCTTTTATTAACATATTTTAAGGGGACATAGCAAAACGTGGAGCCATTAAAACATGGCTTCCTGAGGAATTCCCTTAGTGTCACCCATAAGCCAGAGTTTACAATGAATGGCCAGGAGGACCCAACAGGTCATAGCCAAGGGCCAACTTGCTACAACTGAAGAGATGC
The DNA here is from genome assembly GCA_004025045.1 of Sigmodon hispidus. Taxonomy (NCBI): domain Eukaryota; kingdom Metazoa; phylum Chordata; class Mammalia; order Rodentia; family Cricetidae; genus Sigmodon; species Sigmodon hispidus. Next base: position 15,949 of record PVIH01004347.1, read on the forward strand.
TTATGGTAAGTAGAGTCCTGTGGACATGATTTATGGTCTAGAAATAGCATTGCCTTCTCTAAGCCGACTTATACTGTAGTGATTTGAAATACGAAGACTTAATGTGCAATCAGAGCACAAAAAGAAGAGCTGGAGGTGAAGAAGCTAGAGGCAGAGGAGGTGAAGGCACAGTCCACTAAAGGTCTTTCAGAGGCAAATATACAGGAAAGGATAGAAGGAAAGGCAGGAATAAAGAATAATTTACACACACACATACACACACACACACACACACACACACACAATACATATAAGCTGAAAGAGAGCTCCCTCACAATGTTCTAAGTATATGTTGAAGTCTTGAATTCTTATAAACTGTAAGGAAAATGAGCTGTTTGGGAAGGAGGGGGTATCTCCAAATCCTGGCTACCCTGTAAATCTGCTGCCTCTGCCTATACTGAAACTTGTGAGGTAATTCAGTTCCACTTGCACTGGACAGAGTGGTAGTCAGATGGAGTTGAGGCACCATTGATTAACAATGAGAGTGAGAAAGAAAGGACATGATCTTGGTTGGATGTACACCTGGGTTTTTTCAACTTTCTTTTTTTAATTGATTCTTTGTGTCTTTTACATCATTCATCCAAATCCTACTCATCTCCCACTCCCTCACATCCTCCCTCTGCTCCTGCACCCTCCCCTGCTCCAAATAAAATAAAATAGAATTTAAGATAAAAAAGGAAGAAAGGGAAAACCCTGTCAAGAAAGCTACAGAGTGACACTATGAGTCGTGGAGTAAATCCCTTTATCTATCCATCTTTACACGCAGGCGTTCATGGCAATGAGCCATTGGTTTGGTTGGAGGCCCCTGTCTCTGCTACTGTAGACATTGGGCCCTCACTGGACTCTTCTTAGATATTCCGTTGCTGTCCTGTGTCATGGAGATCCTGCAGCCCTGCATTCACAGGACTGCCTCCCACCACCTGTGCTCTAGAAGATCACAGATGGGGTGGGTGTTGGGGTAGGTCAACACATAATCCTGGTTCTGGGCCTGGGTAGTTGCTGGATTTGTCAGTTTCCTTACAGTTGGATTTTTATACTTTAATCTCTACTTCCTTCAGAGGCTTTGTGATCATGGGCAAATATTTAAGCTCTTGTACTTTCCTCCAATGGAGGAATGGAAATAACATGTGCACAATGAAAATAACAAAACAACCATTCCATCAGATATGACCCAAGTCATTATATAGGCTCTGAGTCTAGATCCCTGGCACATTCAATGAGCAACATCTTAGCAAGATGAGCACTAGAGGCTCTGGGCTCAACTCTAGTTTAGATTCTACTGTTGTAGTTTGAAGAAAGTGACTCAATATTTTCTGTGGCTTAGAGTTTTTCAATACACCGAAGTGTATTGTTGTTACACATATGAAATTATATCACACACTGCTGTGTAGAACATAATAGATGTGCAATGGGAGCTATAGTCTTCCCCAATATAGGTGTAAGGATTCCTGACACTCCACGTAGCTGGCCCAACTCTGGCCCAGGTGGGATGCACCTTGTACTGAGGCACACCCCTGGGCAGGGCTACATAAATCCAGTGGCACTACATAGGAAGCATCTCCCTGGACCTATGATGCATACCCATGCACGCCCCTTCCCTTAAAAGCCACTGCTAGCATATGCTCCGGTCCTTTTCTTCTCTGTCCCCTGACTTCTTTCTCGCTCCTCTGTTTCTTTACCTGCCTAGGACTCTTCTCTTAAATAAACTCTAGTGTGTGGCCTTGTTAGTGTGTACTTGCTCTCACTCGCGGAACTAACAATAGGAAGCAAAGTAATCCTAGGGCTGGAACCATAATGTACAACTTTTTCCACAATTGTCTGGCTCTTTCTTTCTGTCATGTATTTGGATATTCTAACTTAGAAATTCATGTCAGGTATTGGTCAACAGTGGTGGTTTCCCCATGACTGTTAATGTTGTAACATTAACTCTGTGTTTGATGAGTAATGGGAAATAGAATCTCTTTAGCATAGGGCTATAAAGTTTAATCTGGACTGTCTTTTTAATATTATCTTTGATTTTCTTTTCAGAAATGGAACTCTTGAATACCACAAACATGCATCGTCACTGTGACTATAGAGCTGCCAATGTTTTCAAGAGAATGGGAAGAAAAGCTGCCTTCTGTGCTTCTCTGGTGACAGACTCAGAAGCCACTCGCAATAAAATCATCTGCATAAGATCCTAATGAGACAGTCTGAAGAATGTAACTAAGCATTGTTTATGTGACGGACTCACCACTATGTACAGAGACTTGGAGCTGGCAAAAGACACTTTTTAGGGGTTCTTGCTCAGCAGTATGGTGGCCTTGCCAAAATATGGTCCCCTGAAGTCTCAGTGCTAACAGTGGATTCTGCCTCTTATCCAAGCCAAATCAAGTGTTGGAATGGGTAGAATTGGGACACTCAGAAAGGATTATGGGGCTTGTCCTTTGAGTAATCAGGGTGAAGAAGTGGAGTGAAGAGCAGAAGGAGGACAAAGGGCAGCAGATACTCTCACTACTTTGGGAAGCTAAGTTGAGCCTCCAGCCCTAGAGTTTAAGAATTACTTTGGTCACTGTGCTTTAAGGTTTCCCTTTTCCTCAAGGTAAGCATGAGAAAATATAGATTCATTAAAACCAAAACTTCAGCAATGGAATCATTGCAAAATGATTATGTTTCTCATGAAAAGCTGCCCTTAGGTTGTGAATCTATGAAAAACATTGTTTCAAGATTTCCATAGAATTGATCACTCTTCCCCAATCCCTGAGTTGTTTCAAACTCTTTTATTAATGGGTTGAATTGGGCAAGGCTGACATAAGATGGCAATAATGACTTCACAAACAGCATATTCTGTCACTGTGTGTGGCCAGAGCATCATGTCATGGAAGACTTATAACTTTTTAAGAAAATGTACCATATGTAGTATTTAAAAACAACAACAGCAAAAGTTTTTATGGTAAATGATAGAAAATAACATTGAACATTATGGCATAAATATACTAGGTTGTTTTTGTTTAAAAGGGGGCTCTGGAATCACTTAGAATTGTTTACCTCATAATTAGTACATCTGCATCTATTTTTAAAAATGTAACAATTACTATTCACACAGGAACATTAAGCTGCAAGTTTCTGCTAGTAAATATGCCTTCTTTTATGTTTATACTACTGTCTTTTATGACTAGTATAGCAGATTCTCAGGACACAGGATGGTGTCCCAAGCGTTTCTGTAGAATAAGGTGCTGGTTACTGACCTCACAATCATTTTCTTCCATATGTATTCCTAGTCTCCCATGCTGTCAAATCTCCTTATCTCACTATAGTGTGTGTGTGTGTGTGTGTGTGTGTGTGTGCGCGCGCGTGCGCGCGCGCGCGCACGTGTGGGTGTGCACATACCATGGTGTGTCTGAGGGAAGTAGGACAACTACTGGGAGTCATTTCCCTCCTTCCTGGGATTTGAACTCAGATTATCCAATCCATCTGGCTAGCCCTACACAGTTAATTTTTAAAGCAAGCTATTAAAGTTCACTCAGTATAGTTACACATTTCTAATCAAGATCATTCTGTCTTAGAATCAAGAATTACTTTATTTGTTAGGTACTTTAGTTAGAATTTAAAATTGTTTCGGAGATTATAATATATATTGATCTTCACTATCCTGATAATTCTAGCCAACTACAGGATTTTTATAACTGTCTATTTTTTCTTCACTGTGATTGGAAATAAGTGCTAAAGGCTCTCACAGTTATGATATGGGCAATGTGACTGTCTTAATTAGAAATTGTGGCTGTGGGCTTGCAAACATGGCTCAGGTAGTAAAATACTTGCTGTGTAAATCTGAGGACCTAAGTGTATAGATCCAGCACCTATATGAAGATCCAGATATGATTGTATATGCATATAATCCTAGCATCATGGCACCAAAGACTGGCACATCCTTGGGACTCCATGACCACCCATTGGCCTCGCTGAATTAATATGCTTGTGGCACAGTCAAAGACTCTCAGAATATAAAGTGAAGGGCAATTGGAGAAGATACTCAATGTCAACCTCTGGCCTCCACACCCACATGCATGCACACACACCTGCACATGCCCACACAATCAAATAAATAGTGACTTTTTTCTCATATGTAAAAACCACAGGAACTTGAGAATGATTACAGTAAATAGATCTAGTGATTTTTTTTTCTTGTTTTGCTGTTTGATTTGCTTTTAGTGGCTGCAAGAGTATGTATGGTGTTAAGTTTTATTGAGAATACATTATTTTAAAGTTAATTATCAACTAAAACAGCATCAAGTGTTGTTCTTGGATAACCAGGCCACCTAGTTTTTTCCTAACCCCTATGAATCCTGTGATGAGCACTGTAAAAATATTCTTCAGAACTGGGCCCAAGGAAACGACTTAGTCAGTATGGCTGCCATTCAAGCATGGGGACCTGGGTTTGTATCCCTATATTCATGTTGAAAGCTGGACATTGTGGCTTGCATCAGTAATTCCTGTGACAGGGAGGCAAAGACAGGGGGATTCTTGAAGTTCATTGGCCTTCAGCTAGCCTGGATGATTTGATGAATCAGCTTCAGTGAAACTCTCAGTCTCAAAAAAGATTGTAAACAATGGAGTAGGACAACCAACATTGACCTCCAGCCACTACCAGCACAAGAACATGTATGTCTGCATGTATATGTGCACTCAACTACATGAACATGTAGACAATAACACACACACACACACACACACACACACACACACACACATTCTGCAGGGTTGACTAGGAGAATTGATTGACAGTGTTATATTTTATATGGGTTATTGTGTACTGATAGATTCCATGTGTGTATTGCTATTTCCTGACATTAGTTCTGAGTCAAGATGATTATTATACAGTAGTAAATATAACAGAAGATTTATTTTAAATTACTGTCTGTGCCTTCCTTGGTCTAAGATATAAGACCAATTCTCATCTAGGCCATGATGAAAAGTTCTACCTGTTTTATCCACAATTTCAATGTGGAGCTCTGCAAATGTTCATCAATGTTGACTTTCAATTTTTAACATCTGGCTATTTTTTTAATCAAATGCTCATGCTTCCTTCTAGTCTTAGATATTGATAAATGGGTGTGGTTGCTTTCAGTCTTTTGTGGCTTTAAGTGAAAGCCCACATTCAATTCCAGCCAGTGTTGTGATCAATGATTTTGAATCAAGCATTACTCTGGTAGGAACCATCAGGTCCTATAGTGGGCACTGGGGTACTGACTGGGAGGCTGAACTATACTGTTCATCAAGCATTCAGAAACAGTTGGAAGAGGAGGCTCCTGGAGATTTCTTAGTCTTTGCTAGAAGCAACAAAGAAAGGTTGTTTTTTTTTTTTTTAATTTTTATTTTTTTTAAAATGGGGACAAAGGAGAAAACGTAGAGAGGAGGTAGGTTTTTTGGGGAAGATCAGGGTAGAGGCATCTGAGTCCAATGGGCTTAGATAGAAAGAACTGCTCATATTCTAGGAAGTTATTATACTGCTTTTCTCTCAGATGTGCCTTTTTTTATAAGTTATGAACAGAGAGCCATGCTACATAAGCAAAAAATACTCTGAACTTATATAATGTGTATAATGATGTTATCAATAAAATTAAAAACCAAAATTACCATAGTGGTACATATTTAATTATGCACTCACTTCTCACTATGGTACACAATGATAATGGCCAAAGAATCATACAAACACTGTAGCTCCTGTTCTTTTTAATAGGAGTGGGAACTAATATTTATTAAATCTCTAATATCTTCTGGACTCCATGATGACTGCTTTACATATGTTATATCTTTTAATATCTTTCATATCTATGTGTCTTGAGCGCCTGTGTGGGTAAAGGGAAGGAGTGCTCTGAGGGGCCTTCCTGTGGACAACATAATTCTGTGTTTTGGCAGGGGTGCACATTTCACTTTCCTGATTGTTGGCTTCGGAGTTTGCATTCCTTTTAAAGAATTTTTTTAAGTGTGCATGTGTTTATACGCAAGTAACTATGGGTATTTACAGAGGCTAGAAGAGTGCATCAGATCCCCTAAAGCTGGAATTACAAGCGGTTGTGAGCCAAACTAAACTTTGGTCCTATGAAAGGAAGTAAGTGATCATAGGCATGGAGCCACATCTCCTGCCCATTTTTTTCCTGTGGTTCTGCATATTGAACTTAGGGTATTGCATATATGAGGCAAGTGCTATATCACTGAGCTACTGCTCATCCCATCTGGTTAGAGTAGATACAGCCTCTTTCTTCTGCATCCTGTCTCATATTTCACCAGGGGCAGAGGGTTGACAAGACAGCCCACAGTCTAGAGTTTGAGTGGCAATATGGAGGACAAGGAGGCAGAATCTAGGCAAGTCCTTTGAGTTTTTGAGGAAATATGTTAAGAAGACCTTTGATAAGTCAGCGGGGGTTTTGGTCTGCTCTTGTGATAAACTGCCTCATAAATGTGACAGTAGAAAGCCAAAGCCCTCCCACCCACCCTTTCCAGATCTTGCAAGCACGTTTATTGACAGTCCCTGGCATTTCTTAATTGAGAGTATGACATGTTATATTTTGGGACTAGGGAATTGGCAAAAGTCTGATAATAATTATGACTCTTCTCTCAGGAACATGTTGTTAGTCTATGAGCCTGGAGCTCTATTGGTTACTATGATGATAGACAGGTGTCAAGGCTAATTAGAGGAAGTCAGAAAGCAGAAAGAAGCCCAGATGTGGTTTTCTAGAGCCCACAAGGAACAGAAAAGGAGCCCAAAAAGGAGAAAACAGTGTGAACAGTGCATGGGGAGATAGTCTGGGAGCTGGTGATCTGTTTAAATACTGGCACAGAAATGGAACCATAAAGACAGTTTTTCCTGTGTTCAGTCTTAGTATGAGGTATGCTTTCTGAACAGTCATATCTTATCTAAGAATGACTCTTGTCACAGTAAGTTATTTGTAGTATTTACAGTGTAAATGACTTTGGCCCTAAGGCCTTTATCTCTTTGCCTTGACAAAGCTTTTGAACTTAACTTTATCTGCTTCCTTGAGCCCCAGGACAGTCAGGCAGAAGTATTGCTGTCAAAATTCAAGGATCCTTTTGCTTTCTTAGTATTGAATCTTAAACCTACAGTCTTTCACATGCCAGGAGAACACTCCACCATTGAGCTCTACACTGCACTCTTAGTGTTTAAAAATATGATCTTGGAATGTAGCCCAAGGCTGCCTCAGACCTTAGACTCTCCCAACTGTACTTTAGGAGGGCTGGGCTTGTTAGGTGTGGCCACCACACCCACCTAGAGTCTTAACTTGTTAGTTCCTCTTATTGGTTGCTACCACAGGCAGCCCTTAGATACCCTTTTATTTTTTCAGGAGTGGATGCTGACCTAATAAGCCACATTGGGACCTTGGGACCTCCTGCCCTTGCTGAGGAGGAGATAAAGAGATGGGGAGAAGAGAAAGTGACTGGGAGGGGTGGGAGGGCGAAGGGAGTTTTAACAAGGTATACATGGATAATAATTATGACTTTATTCATAATAAAAAAAGAAAATAATTGACAATATTTACATTCTATAAATATTATCAGGAAAGAAATTTTCTATAAAAATTTGAAAAAAAATCTGAATTTAAAGCCTAGAGGAAAGAAATAAAAACAAATCCTATATATTTCAATAAAAATTAGAAGAATAAAAGAGCCTAATAATTGTGTCACAGAAAAAAAAAGAAATTTTATGAAGTACTAATTGTGTAGCTTACATTAGGTTGAATATCAACTACTGCTTGTTTTGTAAGGGCAAATGGAGCAGAAAGAGAAGAAAGTTGATTCTTTTGGTAAAGTTTTAGGCTACATTTTGTCACTAGGAAGACTGTTCTCTTTTTGTCCTGTCATCTTTGTATAGTTGTCTATGATTCTCTTGTGGTCATGCAGGGAAGTCTCCATAAGATCTAAAAGGACATAATCTAGGGAGCTTCTGGTTAGCTGAAGGACTGGAGGCTCTTGGAGGAGAGAGTGAGATTACATGGCTGCTCTACATTCCTTTTCTGTTCCTCATCATAATCATCTCTATTCTTGTGTCTTTAAACATTTTTTATTTTATTAAAAAATACATCTCCTTTCTGTGAAGCGTGGAACAAATTGACCAAATCTGGTGAAGGGGTATTGGAAACCCTGACTGGATTGTTGGAAGCATTGACAGACTCCTGGGACACACAGCTGGTTTCAGAGGTAAGCATTAGCAGTTTAGGAGACTGAATCCTCCACCTCAGGATCTGACAGTACCTCCAGATAGATGGTTTCAGAATTTGAACTGCATTAAAGAAGCCTTAGCTGGTGTCCACTGCAGCAGTGATGGTTGGCATGTAGTGAGGAGTGAAGGTCACAGACAGAACCTGTGTTGGATATGAAACCAAGTACAAGTGTCCCGTTTATTTCTATATGATTCCACTACTGTGAATATTTGCTGCTTCAATTAAATTTCATGTATTTTGTGTCCTTGAATATTTTCTCTTTCTTTTTCTTTTTTCTTTTCTTTTTTTTTTTTTTTTTGTCATTTGCCTAAATGAAGTTTCAAATAAAATCTGTTGTTTTGACCCCAGTGTCAGGAACACAAGTTACAGTGTACCAAAGTAGCTCATTACAAGATGGCTTTGTGATGGGCATGTTGTTGCAGAGTTATAACAAGGTCACCTGTATTTGTTTATTTATTTTCCTAAACTTTCTCTTTACTCAAACATGCCTGTGAAATTTCAAACTCAAAATTCTAGTCCCATTCAGTGAGCTGTGAGCTCAGTCTGGACAAAACCTGCTTTGGGCTGCCAAATGGAAAGTGTCTGTGTAGAAAAAGGAATTTAGGTCATTGCTTTTGAAACCAGTGTGTCCTCTAGAAAAAAAGAAATCAAGTCCAATAACATCACACAGGGAAGAAAGTAAAACAGTCCAAGGAGAGCTTTTCTTTGCAACAATTAGCTGGAATGGAATGCACAACTCTTTGCTCTTGTCCAGGTCTCCCTTGCTCCAGGCCCCAGATAGTAAGGATTGATGAGAGTCTTAAAAGTCACAGGGGTCCTGTGCAGTCTCTTGCCTGATCCACTGAGATGAAGAATTAACACATTCTTGGGTAATCCCTGGGGCTTTCTTTTTGTTCCAGAGAGGTTTCTGGAGCTGTGTTGTTAGACTCCTCAGCTATCATATGCAAAGAAAACCTACAGAACCTTGTTAAAATGCAGACATTTTTTCTTTTTTTAGGCCAGTGCCCTCTGGGATGGGTCCTTAATGTTTGATTTTCTAAGAAGCTCGTAAACTGCCATCAGATGTCCATGGTAAGCTTTGAAAGCTACACAGGATCATGTAACTGTAGTTTAGGTCCATAGTGAGCTCTGAGAGCTACAACAAGATGATGTAACTGTAGTTTAGGTCTGTGGTGAGCACCCAGGGCTATAGCAGGATCATTTCACGTTACTTTAGGTCTATTTCTTAGTTAGCACTTTTCTCAGTACTTGATTGTTTCCAGAGATTGGGGTTTGTTCCTCAGGCTCTTGTGTTATAACACTTGGTCCTCAGCTCTTGATGCTATTCTGGGAGGTTGTGAAACCTTTAAAAGCCAAGGCCCAGCTGGAAGAAGTGAGTCACTGGAGTTGATCCTTTAGGTTCTTAGCCTGGCCCTATGTCCTGTCTGCTCTCAGCTTTCTGGTCCAATGAGATGTGTAGAAACAGCCACACATGCATACAGCTGCTCCTTCTGCCATTTCTGCATGCTGCAATAAACTGTGCCCTCAACCCTGGAACCAAAATAAACCTTCCCTCAGGTTGCCTCTTGTCAGAAATTAGGTTACAACAACAAGGAAAGCAATTCTGGTTATTTCTCACACAAACTTCCTGGGATCGCCTTTGAATCCTACCTAGTTACTAACGCAGGGCTGTCAAGTCACTGTTGTCCCGTTCCTTCTACTTGAAATCCCTCCTCACTAAGTGCATAGGGATGCTCAAAGGCAGTGCCCATAAAACCTCCCTGTTGCACAGCACACATTTTTAACTGACTCAAGGGAAGGAAAGACGTTTCTCTATTCTGACCTGTATTTCATTATGAGAAAATTCAGAAAACAATTTTATCCGAAGTGATAGAATTTCTTTACTCTTTACTTAGCACTGAGATGAGTAATGGCTAGGGTGGTGGATTGAGGCATATTTAATTTTCAGCTTTCCAAGTGCTTTAAATAAAAAAGATCATAGCAACACAGCTGAAGCTGTTATATCCAGAACAGCACTTAAGGCTGATAGATATAATGTTCCACTTAGGAGCCATTATAGTACAATTAACTAGCTGGTATTAAAAAGAAGTTTCTTAAAACACTTAAAGTTGTAAACCTATTCAGAAATAGATCTGTGCCTCTCAAGTAAATACAAACAAAAAATGGAGTCAATTGAGAGGATAATAAAAGAAATCAATAAGCTCAACACCAGCCCCCCCCACCCCGGGGGAGATTTAAAGCTGCACATCTATGTACTTTCTGCAATTAACATAAAATATACTTAAATTTGGAAGATTTACTCTGCCATCACCTTCCCACACATCAAACACAACTTGGAGGCTAATTTGCTTTCATTACTTCAAATGTGGTTTCAAGCCTGACTTCTGCTCTTAGATGCTCATGGGCTGCCTTCAACTTGAATTCCTGTGTATCTTCAGGGTCTGTTCAATCTTGAAGGAACCAGAACCGGAGCATTTATCAGCACTGAGCTTTGTAGCCGGATTTCTCCATCCTGAGGGAGACGCTACTGCAGTGTGCATCAAAGAGGGCTATGGAGACAGCAGCTTGTCTGTCATTTGGCAGAGCTGAGACCTAGCTGGCTGCCTCTAACAGGGAGGGAGCTATGGAGCCTGATGTAGGAAAAGATACCTTCAAAGATAGTTTTGGTCTGCACCATTGTGGACCATTTTCTCACCAGATATTGTATGCAGTAAGTCTAGCAGATTTTGATGGGGACCTGCTGACTCATCAACAACTTTCAGTGTTAGGCTTCATTTTGATATGAGATATTTTTTAATGTTCCACTCTTGAACATCTTCAGAAAATCTTATTTTAAGATATAACAAACAATAGGGGATGTGTTAGTTCAATATGTAGCCTCTTACAGTGAGACAGAAGAGGGTGGAGGGTAAAAGGAGAATGAAACAGATTTGGAAAACAGACATGGAAAGACAGGGGAGAGACTCAGAGTGCAAGAACACAATGCTTTAAACATGTTATGCTCTGTGTCTGCAATAGTTAGATGTGTTTGAGAGATTAACTCCTTTACTTGTAACAAGAGTCAGCTAAGAATCCAGACTGCTTACTGTAGAATTTACATTTTAAAATTAGATGTAAGAGAGATGAGAGGCAGTCATGGTGTGAGGGCACCCAGAAGCTGGCAGTTGGTTGCCATGGCAATGGAGACTCCAGGCTTACTTATAGAGGGTAGAACAGAGCCTGGAGAGGCTTAGCTTTACATATAGAGAGTGGAGGTCTGGCTCTAGAATATACCCAGTTTCTCCTAGAGGATTAAGGTCTTATAACACATTCTGTCTGTACACTGTATATTTTACAACAGCTGCGAAGATGAGAGAAAACAAAAAATATTCTTTCACTATTTTGACTTTTAAGCAAATCAGTGAATTAGATTTGCCTGTTAATGCCCATGTCAACTGGTTGAATGGCAAATGACACCAATACCTACTAATGACAACTTGAGAAAATTGACCTCTGCAGGAAGGAGTATGTGGTTGAATACAAAGAAGCTTTGCCCACTCTTCTGTGCCTCAACTTCCTCATCTGTAAGGAGGGTTAATAATAAGAGTATTGTCTTAAAAGGTTGTTTCTTTGTTTAATGAGATGGTAGTCAGGTAGAACAGTGTTGACAAGACTGTCACATACTAAAGAGACAAAGAGACATTGTCTACTGTCAGTTGCATCATTGGGGTATGCTAAGATAGAGCAAGTATTCTAGTTTCATATCCACTAGTCATCTTACTACACTATGACTGGACAGCTACTGAATCAGCAGGGAATGAACATGGGTTACATCTCTCTCTAGCCTGACACTGCCTTCAAATCAAATCTATGCTGTACAGTGGAAAAAGAAGAGAGGTTTGAAGTAGAACAATTGCTGTGTAAACACATCTTTGGCTGGAAATGTTCTACCAGAAATAGTTCCTTTTGTGGACTACATGCTTTTCTTCTTTTTTAGAATCTACACATTGACTTCTTATCTCCAATCTAATAGTATTAGATCAGGAGACTGCAGATGGAATTAGACCACAAGGGGTAGAGCATAAGACTAGTAACTTTGTGAGAATGAACTTGAAAGGAGGAGGTAGTTCAAGACTGTTCATTGTAAGTCTCTTGATAGGCTGAGGCAGAAAGATTTCTATAAGTTCAGATCAGCTTGGGTACACAACGAAATTCTGCCTTGAAAATCATCACAAGGAGGCAAAGCCTATTCAGAACACAGCTGGGAAATTAACAGTGGGGGAACAGCTGAGTCCCTTGGTCTTGAATGCGTATCTCAGAGGTAAGACAATCAATTGGCTTTGTTGGTGGGAAACGCCGTCCGTACAGACCACGGCTGGCATAATAACAGCAGAGAAGCAGAGGATATCCTAAAAGCACAGCTGAGAGGTCAGAGGTCAGAAGGTGACTTCTGCCACATGAACCCAGATCCCGAGATGGCCACTCAGCTTCCATGCAGAGCACAGCCCACCCAGAACACAGCTGGTGTAATAGCAGCAGCTAACACCCAAGTCCTGGGCACACAGCTGAGTGGTCAAGAGGTGACAACTGGCATCATAACACTGTGACCTTAAGAGAACAGCTGACCCTCTGAACACATAGCTGATTAAGAGCCCTCAGACCAACAACTCACTAAGGGCCAACCAAGAACTAACCAAGATCAAATTGGGTAAACAATGGTCAGACGGCAGTGCAAGAATACATATAACAATGCAAAGGTCAACAAGACACCATCAGAAGAACAAGTGGTTCTATAGCTTCAAGACATGAACATAACAATGAAGAGGGAACAGAAGGAAATGACCTAAAAAACAGCTTTATGAAACTAATAGAAGCCTTAAAAGAGGATATAAAGAAACTCTCTTAAAGAAATAGAAGAAAATACAAGCACAAAATTAGAAGAGATGAATAAAGCCTTTAAAAAAACAATAAAGAAAACCTAGAAAAGAAAACAAACAGGTGAAAGAAGTTTACCAAGAATTAAAAACTGAAATAGAAGCAATAAAGAAGGCACAAACTTAGATAAAACTGGAAATAAAAAAAATCTAAAAAAAAAAAATGGCCTAGAACCACAGATTCAAGCATAACCAATAGAATCCAAGAGATGGAAGAGAGAATCTCTGGGGTAGAAGACTCAATAGTGGAAATAGATACATCAGTTAAAGAAAACACTAAAACTAAAAAAGTCATAACACAAATTGTTCAAGAAATTTGGGACATCATGAAAAGAGCAAACCTAAGAATAATTGGAATTGAAGAAGAATACCAGCTCAAAGGCACAGACAATATATTCAACAAAATCATAGAAGAAAACGTCCCCAATCTAAAGAAGGAAAAGCCTATAAAAATACAGGAAGCCTGCACAACATCAAATAAACTAGATCCACAAAAAAGCCTGCTAGTCATATAATAATCAAGCCTCTAAACCTACAGAATAGAGAAAAAATAGTAGGAACTGCAAAAGAAAAAGTCAAATCACCTATACAGGCAGGCCCATCAGAATAACACCCAACTATTCAATGGAAATAATGAAAGCAAGAAGGTCCTGATCAGACATTATACAGACACTAAAAGTGCGTGGATGCCAACCTAGAATACTGTATCCAACAAAACTCTCAGTCAACATAGATGGAGTAAACAAGATATTTCACAACATAACCAGAGTTAAACAATACCTAATACAAACCCCACCCTACAAAAAGCCCTAGAGGGAAAACTACAACCTAAGGAAATCAGAAACACTCATGTAACCATAGACAATTGATAAGCCCACAGAAGAACCTCCCCCAAAAGGAAATACAAGCTACTACCAAAAAATGATGGGAATTATTAATCATTGGTCATTAATATCCCTTAATATCAAAGGACTCAATTCACCTATGAAAAGACACACCCTAACACCATGGATACAAAAACAGAAATCATCCTTCTGCTGCATACAAGAAACACACTATAACTTTAAAGACAGACACAAGCTCAGAGTAAAGGATTCCAATCAAATGGCCCTAAGAAACAGTCTTCTGTAGTTATTCTAATATCTAACAAAATAGACTGTAAACTAAAATAAATAAAAAGAGATCAGGAAGGTCACTACTTATTCATCTCAGGAAAAATTCGCCAATCTATGTCCCTAACGTAAGGGCACCTACATATGAAAAGAAACAGTTCTAAAGCTTAAACCTCATGTCAAACCTGACATACTAATATCCCACTTTCATTCTTGGATAGTTCAACCAGACAGAAACTTAACAGAGGAATAAGGGATCTCACAGAAGTTAAGACCCAAATGGACTTAATAGATGTATATCAAACCCTCCAGCCAAACAAAAAGAAATATACATATTTCTCAGCACCCCATGGAACTTTCTCTAAAACTGACCACATACTAGGTCATAAAGCAAATACCAACAGGTAACAAAATATGGGTATAACTCCTTGTAACAGTTCAGATCACCATGGTCTAAAGTTAGAGTTCAACAACACCAAGAATCACAGAAAGCCATGGAAACTCATGGAAACAAAACAACACTCAAATTAACCATCTCTGAGACAAGAAAGAAATTAAGAAAGAAAGAAAAGACTTCCTAGAATTTAGCAAAAATGAATCCACGACATACCCAAACTTATGAGATACAATGAAAGCAGTCTTAAGGGGAGAATTCATAGCACTAGATGCCTACGTAAAAAGACGAGAGAAATCCCACACAAGACAACTATCAGCACAGCTGAGGGTCCTAGAACAATTAGAAGCAAACTCACCTAGAAGGAATAGACAGCAGGAAATAAACATAGAGCTGAAATCAACATAATTGAAACAAAAAGAACAATACAAAAAAACCAGTGAATCAAAGAGTTGGTTCTTTGAGAAAGCAACAAGATAGATAAACCCTTATCCAAACTAATGCAAAATCAGAGAGAGAGAGAGAGAGAGAGAGAGAGAGAGAGAGAATCCAAATCAACAAAATCAGAAATGAAAAGGGGGACATAACAACAGATCCCCAGGAAATCCACAGTATTTACAGGTCATACTTTGAAAATGTATACTCTACAAAAATAGATAACCTAGAAGAAATGGACAACTTTCTGGACAGGTACCATTTATCAAAATTAAATTAAGATCAGACTAAAGAACTAAACAGTCCTATAACACCAAAGGAAATTGAAGCTGTCATTAAAAGTCTCTTGAATAAAAAAAGCCCAGGCCCAGATGGTTTCAGTGCAGAGTTCTATCAGACATTCAAAGAAGAGCTGATACCAGTACTCCCCAAACTGTTCCATACAGTAGAAACCAAAGGAATATTGCCAAACACTTTTTATGAGGCCACAATAACCCTGACAACCAAGCCTCTCAAAGATGCAACAAAAAAAAGAGAATTACTGACCAATTTTCTTCATGAACATTGATGCAAAAATTCTCAACAAAATTCTGGCAAACCGAATCCAACAACATATAAAAAATGTTACTCATCATGATCAAGTAGGCTTCATCTCAGAAATGCAGAGATGGTTTAATATGCAGAAAAGTGTAAATGTCATTCATCATATAGACAAATTGAAGGAAAAAAGAAACTCACATGATCATTTTCTTAGATGCTGAAAAGCCTTTGACAAAATCCAATATGCCATTATGATAAAAGTCCTGGAGAGATCAGGAATACAGGGAAAATACCTAAATATGATAAATGTGATTTACAAAAAGCCGATGGACAACATCAAACTAAATGGAGAAAAACTCAAAGCAATCCCACTAAAATAAGGAACTAGACAAGGCTGTCCCCTCTCCCCTTATCTATTCAACATAGTTGTCGAAGTTTTAGCTAAAGCAATTAAAGAAAGAAAGGAGATTAAAGGGATATAAATGGAAAAAAAAGTCAAAGTACGTCTTTTTCTTTCAGATGACATGATTTGTATATATATATATATATGCATATATATATATATATATATATATATATATATAAAACTGACACACAAAATTCTACCAGGGAATTCTACAGCTGATAAACAGCTTCAGCAATGTAGCAGGATACATGATTAACTCAAAGAAATCAGTACCCTCCTATAAACTAAAGATAAAAGAACTGAAAGAGAAATAAGGGAAACATCACCTTTTATAATAGCTGAAAATAGCATTAAATACCTTGGTGTAACTATAACCAAAGAAATATCAGTTCTGATTGACAAAAATTTTAAATCACTGCAGAACAAAATGGAAGAGGATACAACAAAATGGAAAGATCGCCCATGTTCCTGGCTAGGTAGGATTAAGATAGTGAAAATGGCAATCTTACCAAAAACAATCTACAGATTCAATGCAATTTCCATCAAAATCCCAAAATAATTTTTTTTAACCAATCTTAAAAGAACAATACTCAATTTCATTTGGAATGACAGGAAAACCAGGATTGCCAAAACAATTTTACTCAACAAAAGAACCTCAAGAAGCATCACCATCCCCAAATTCAAATTATACTATGGAGCTACAGTAATAAAAACAGCCTGGTACTGGCATAAAAACAGACTTGTGGATCAATGGAATAGAATTGAGGATCCAGATGTTAACTCACACACCTATGAACAATTAATTTTTGACAAAGAGTCCAAAAATATTGAATGGAAGAAAGATAGTATATTTAACACATGATGTTGGCATAGCTGGATGTTAGTGTGTAGAAAAATGAAAATAGATCTAAGCCTGTCACCCTGCACAAAACTCAAATCCAAGTGGATCAAAGTCCTCCACATAAACCCAGCCACTTTAAACTTGATAGAAAAGAAAGTGGGAAATACACTTCTACCAATTGGCACAGGCAACCTCTTCCTAAATATAACACCAGTGGCACAGACACTAAAATCAACAATCAATAAGTAGGATCTCCTGAAGCTAAGAAGCTTCTGCAAAGTCAAGGACACTGTCAATAGGAGAAAACGACAGCCTACAGAATGGGAAAAGGTTTTCCCCAACCCTACAAGTGATAGAGGACTGCTCTCTAAGTTATATAAAGAACTCAAGAATCTAGAGCCCCAAACCTTGAATAACCCAATCAAAAAATAGGGTTCAGATCTAAAAAGGGACTTCTCAGCAGAAGAATTAAAAATGGCTGAAAGGCACCTAAAAAAGTGCTCATCATCTTTAGCCATCAGAGAAATGCAAATCAAAACAACTTTGAGATACCACCTAACATCTGTTAGATTTGCTAAGATTAAAAACACAGATGACAGCCTATGCTGGAGAGGGGAACACTCCTCCAGTGTTGGCGGGAGCGTAAACTTGTTCAGCCACTTTGATGCTGGTTTCTCAGAAAATTGGGAATCAATCGTCCCAAGGATCCAGCAATACTGCTTTTGGGTGTATACCCTAAAGACGCACATTCGCACCCCAAAAGCATTAGCTCAGTTATGTTCATAGCAGCATTATTTTTAATATCAAGAACCTAGAAACAACCTAGATGCCCCTCAACTGAAGAATGGATTAACAAACTGTGGTACATCTACACAATGAAGTACTACTCAGCAGTAAAAAAAAAAAAAAAAAAAAAAAATGATATTCTAAAAATTGCAGGCAAATGGATAGATATGGAGAATATCCTCCTGAGCGAAGTATCATAAACCCAGAAAAATAAGCAGGGGAAGTACTCATTCATTAGTGGACTTTAAACAAAAAGCAAAGCATGTCCAAGCTGCAAACTAGAACCACTGAACAGCTTGAGATCTGAAACACCTTGGACTGGCACCTTGGAGTCTATTCCCTCCAGAGGAACACCTGACCCAGTCTTGATGTTGGGATGAGGAAAGCAGATCTGCCTGGAGTGGATGCTGAACTAAGCCACTTGGGACCTCCTGCCTTTGCTGGGGAGGACATAAGGAGATGGGGAGAAGAAAGAGTGACTGGGAGGGGTGGGAAGGGAGTGTGAACAAGAGAATACATGGATTAAAAAAAATCAGATTTATTTATAGTAAAAAAGAAAGAAAAGACACCAAAAAATAAATAAAACATAAAATGTGAAAAAAAGAAAATCATCACAAAAAAATTAAATTAAAAAAAAAAAAAAACCTTTCGTGAAGGCCTTTCAGGTAAGAGAAGATGTATAGGAAGGGTGTGGATTCTAACCTGTTGTACATAGTTTCTGGCTTGGACTTTCATACCTAGCCCTGAGGTTCTGACCCGCAGATCCACAGTCCCACAGAAACACACAGATGCTTATATTAATTTTATGCTGATCAGCTTATGGCTCTAGCAATTGCTAGCTAGCTTTTGCTCCTACACTAACCTATGATTCTTGATACCTTTTCTTAGAGCAGCATAGTTGTCCTCTGAATCTGCTGACTTCTCATCTTAATGTCTCTGTTGTATCTCTCTGACATCTCTGCTGTGTTCTTCCTGTTCCCTGAGTTATCTTTGTCTGGTAACCCAGCCTACACTTCTAGTCTACCTTCCACCAATCAGCATTTTTATTAAACCATTAGGTGAGACAATTATTTACAATGCAACAACACAATCTGCACTGGCCCTTTTCAGATAACAGACCTGCTGGCTCTTTGGTCTTGGACTTCTGGACCTTCTGAAACAAACGTTTGCTGTCTCATCCATTCCTGGTTTACAACAGAAGCATCTTAGCATTCCCAAACAGATTGGTTAGCTAGGGAATATTTCTGTTGTTAAGGTGTTTATATTATAGAATATCTCTCATCCAAATATAGGGGTTTTGTGTGTTTGTTTCTAGCTAAAATTGTCTTATTCTCAAGATATCTTCTCCCAAACTTTGTCTTTTTGAATTTTCAATAGTCTGTTGAACCAAGAATAGTTTTTCATTTTTTTAGACATAAAAACAGTATTAAGCTTAGCATTCTTTGAAGTATTTAAAGGGTTTTGATTTTTAGTTTTTTAAAGATTTTTATTAGTTTATTCTGGATGAAATATCTGATAAAGAGGTAGATGAGGAATGGCTTTTTAAAAAGGTGGTGACAGCCCAAAATTCAGATTAATTAGCCTACCCATCAATGACATTCATGTTTCCAGATTTTACCCACAAACGACAAAGATTAGAAGACTACAGGGCTGGAAAATCCTAGGCATTTACTTTCCAAATCCTGTTGAGAATGTGGAACATCCAGGCCAAACTGAACAATCCTTATTGTGTAAATGGTTAAATACCTTCTGATACACCTAGACCATAATAAACTACTACTCCACAGTGAAGAAAATTAATGTATGTGATAACCTATGAATTTGCAGGAAATCTATGCCAAGTAAAAGAAGGCCTTTCTCCAAAGTTATATGCTTTATATTTCCTTTAGTATGACATTCATGAAACAAAAATATTAGTCAAAGAGACAAATTTAGCCATTACTATGGATTGGGGAGGGGAGGAATGAGAGAAAAGATGCCCGAGCCTCCAAAGGCAACAGGAGGGAGGCATATGGTGATGGGAAATGTCAGCAGCTTAACTATGTCGTTGTCAGCTCCTGGTTGGGCTATTGTAGAATAGTTACAAACAGAGGGAGATGAAGAGAGAATATTACTGACTTCATCAGATTTTTTATAAACTTAATAGTTTATGTACAATTATGCTGAAATGAAGAGTTTAATTTTCTCAAAGACATAAGCCATATCTTAAAGAAAGAAAAACTTCTTCTTTATTTGATGAAAAATTCTTATATGAGATTTTTTTTATGAGCAGGTATCACAATTTTTTAACCTAGGAAGAAAATTTCCAAGAAAGAGAAGGATAATGTAGAGTAGTAGATGAATTCTGACAAAGGAATTGCTAAGACATAAAACTTGGTTCTTTGTCTAATGTTTGTCAAGGCTAACAAGGTGTTAACATTAAAGAGTTAACACAGCTGTCAAGTAGGAGGGAAATACATGTAACACAGGACTGGTGAATATCTGAGACCAATATTATTTTCATAACCTAGAGTATAAAAAAGTATAAAGTATTACAGAATCCATATTTGTATCTGTTTGTGTATTGTGACTCCTGGAAAAGAAAAATAGATTTATGCTTTTATTGGCAATATTATGCAATGTTGTTTGGTATTTGAGAACTCATAATATCACTCTTACTTTTTCTGTCTACAGAAGTAGAAATTTAACAAAATAAATATAACTTGATTTCTAGGTAGAAAAAAAAACAGACTTAATATGAGGATGGAAACAAATGAACAATGATCATCTACTATTCTGACCAGAATTGTTTTGCAGCTTTTTAAATGGTAGTTTTGCAGCAAAACCTTTTAATAATTCTAAACAGTGGCAAAACATCTGTGATGCACAATAGTTTTAATATATGCTATAGTTTTACATGTAACACACATAAAGACACGGTACCTAGTTCCAAGGAATAGAAAGGCACAGGCATCTGTAAGTGAAATAAGACTCTGAAAAGAAATCAGAAATAAGGGTTGAAGGGAAAAAAGAGCTATCATGAGGGAAGCATGATTTTTTTTTTTTTTTTTTTTTTTTTTTTGCAGTTCATCTGAAATAGATAGAGGTTAGAAAGGCATGAGCATTATATGCTCTTCTAGTGCTAAAAGCACTTTAAAGTTATGATGTTTCAAAAAATGCATTTTTAAGACAAAAGGGTTGCAGTTGTGGCTCAGAAGTAAAGAGTACAGAATCTTTCTGCAGAGGAACTGATTTTGGTTCTCAGCACCCATATGGTGCAATTCATAACTACCCCCTTTTGGACTCAGATGTACATACAGACATAAATTCTTACACATCATTACAAATAAAATGTATCTTTAAGAAAAATGCTTTTGCTTTGTGTGTATAAATGTTTTACCCCCATGCATGTATGTCACCCACATGCATGCTTGTTGTCCATTGAGGTCAGAAGATGGCATCTAACCCCCTGGAACTGCAACCATGGATGATTGTGACCTACCATATGGGTAGTGGGAACAGAACTGGGGTCTTCTGCAAATCAAGCAAGTGCTCTTAGCTGCTGAGCTATCTCTAAAGCCCCTCAAAATGAAGTAAATCTTTAAAAAGATGAAAACATATAAAAAGCTAAATGGAAATGAACATGCATTTTAGAAATGGCTAGCTGCATGGGAAAACCTTAGAATGTATACATTAGGTAATAGCTTTTATAAAAGAATTTTATCCTCAAAACAAGATGCCTATGCAGTGGTATGTCGCAGGCATCTGAAAAAATATTCAGTACTCATTAGTGTAAATAAAACTAACTCCATGTAGTCAATTAATTCGTAAATCTTTTATTGTTTTATCTACTATAGAATTAGTAGTTAACAATTATTATCTTTCCTTTATTGATTTTATCATTAAATTAAATCTTACCTGCAGTTTATTGTGGTTAAATTGAAAACTCATCTTCAGTACTAATAAAGACTTGAGCAGTTGATGATATCCATAGCATAAAACTTCTCACCAGTTCAGGTTCCGGTTCCGGGACCAGGTGCTGTTTGTAGAGTGTGTCCCCACACACTCTGTAGCAGACAGAGATAAACTCTGACTGCCACGGTCCCCCCAGCTACTGCTGAGGGAATTTGCAAGGCTACCCACCTCCAACTGAGCAAACAGAGAAGGACTGAGGACCCTGAAAGACAGACTCAGACTCTGCCCAAAGGTGAGGAGGGTTCAGCAGGCCCGAGCACCTGAATCCCTGCCAGGGAAAATTGTGCTCCACTCGGGTTCCGGTTCCGGGACCAGGTACTTTTTGGACCTTGAAAGAACAACACTCAATTTCATTTGAAATAACAGGAAAGCCAGGATTGCCAAAACAATTTTACTCAACAAAAGAACCTCAAGAGGCATCATCATCCCTGACTTCAAGTTATACTATAGAGCTACCATAATAAAAACAGCCTGGTACTGACATAAAAACAGACTTGTGGATCAATGGAATAGAATTGAGGATCCAGACATTAACCCAAAAACCTATGAACACCTGATCTTTGACAAAGAGCCCCAAAATATTCAATGGAAAAAAGATAGATAGCATATTTAACAAATGGTGTTGGCATAGCTGGATGGCAGTGTATAGAAAAATGCAAATAGATCCGAGCATGTCACCCTGCACAAAACTGAAATCCAAATGGATCAAAGACCTCAACATAAACCCAGCCACTTTAGACTTGATAGAAAAGAATGTGGGAAATACACTTCTACCAATTGGCACAGGTGACCACTTCCTAAATATAACACCAGTGGCACAGACACTAAGAACAACAATCAATAAGTGGAATCTCAGGAAGCTAAGAAGCTTCTGTAAAGCCAAGGACACTGTCAATAGGACAAAACAACAGCCTACAGAATGGGAAAAGATTTTGACCAACCCTACAAGTGATAGAGGACTGATCTCTAAGATATATAAAGAACTCAAGAATCTAGAGCCCAAAACCTTGAATAACCCAATCAAAAAATGGGGTTCATATCTAAAAAGGGAATTCTCAGCAAAAGAATTATGAATGGCTGAAAGACACTGAAAAAGTGCTCATCATCTTTAGCCATCAGAGAAATGCAAATCAAAACAACTTTGAGATACCAATTGACACCTGTCAGATTGGCTAAGATAAAAGACACAGAGGACAGCCTATGCTGGAGAGGATACGGAGCAGGGGGCACACTCCTCCATTGTTGGTGGGAGTATAAGCTTGTTCATCCACTTTGGAATGTAGTATATCAGTTTCTCAGAAAATTGAGAGTCAATCTCCCCAAGGACCCAGCAATACTACTTCTAGGTGTATACCCTAAAGATGCACAGTCATACTCCAAAGGCATTAGCTCAACTATGTTCATAGCAGCATTATTTGTAATAGCAAGAACCTGGAAACAACCTAGATGTCCCTCAACTGAAGAATGGATTAACAAACTGTGGTACATCTACACAATGGAGTACTACTCAGCAATAAGAAAAAAATGATATCCTAAAATTTGCAGGCAAATGGATGGACTTGGAGAATATCCTCCTGAGTGAGGTATCACAAACTCAGAAGGATAAGCAGGGGATGTACTCACTCATTAGTGTTCTCTAAACAAACAAACAAGAAAAAAGCCAAGCATGCCCAAGCTGCAAACCACTACCACTGAACAGCTTGGAATCAGAAACACCCTGGACTGACTCCTCAGATCCCACTCCACCTAGAGGAACACCTGATTCACTCTTGAGGGAGGGGGGAGAAAACTGGAACTGCCAGGAGTGGAGACTGAACTAAGCAATATTGGGTCAGTGAGACCATGGGACTGGCTGCTGCCTGCCCAGGGAGGGGATGGGGAGTTGTAGAGAAGAAAGAATGACCTGATGTGGCAGGAGGGGGAAGGGACCTTGAATAAGGATATACAAGGATAGAAAGTGTGACTTCTTTGTTCATAATAATAATGATAATAAAATAAAAAATAAAAAATAATACTTCTCACCAAAAAACAATTTCAGACTGTCAGCATAGTCACCAAATGTTGCCATGGAAGAATATTTCAGAAAGTCCCTTCTAATAATATACCCATTGTCCCTACAGGGTAGTTATAACTGACTTTAGACATACAGATAATATTATATGTAGTAATATATTAAGTAGTACACCTTGGTTTTTGCCTTTGTTTTTAATCTAATTTATTTACTTGTTCACTTAAATGCTAGATACAGAGACTAACAGGTAAAATCCCCAGGATCAGGAACTCTTGGAACTGTTGGCTAGTGAGAATCCATCCAATTCAAAACACTACAAGACATAGTCATTGCTGTTGTGTACCCTCTAGAACTTGCCCTGTTGCTGATCATACATACTAGAATCATAAAACACGAACAAATCAAGCTGCTCATGGTGTGAAAGTTTCATCCCTACTTGCTAGCTTTTATAGTTCTGGAAGGCGCAATGTAGACTACTGGAGGAAAAATGTAACCATCAATGTTCTCATCTGTGCACTCTCTGAGCAATAGTAACATCCAGCCTGGCAAGATATGCCCACTAGTGCAATATTGGCACAAATGTCATGGAAGTAACCTACCACTTTCTGACTGGTTTTAAGGGCACAAGATGACATTCAAATATGATACTATTATTTAAGCCAAAACTTTGGGGCCAAACAGGTGATAAGCCCTAGTAGAGAGTCTATTACTATTATTCTGCTAAATGGACATAGTATTGGTATCTCCAATGATTAGTGTGTTTCTTTAATGTCAGAGAATCTTCCTTTGGTATTTCTCCAGGCAGTCATTAATACACACCTGGTGTAGGAGGTGTGGAGACTGGAATGCTCAGCTCTAAATTTGACATCTATATCACACTCTGTCTTCCCAAGGCTCAGGAATCATTGCAGAGAGAATGGGAAGATTTTATGAGCCATACGAGTAGATGGCTGTGAGGACACAGCAGGGTTGTCTGCACATATGAATTCACAGTGGTTGTGACAGCACACACAAAATTTGCACAATTTCAAGTTAGACAGAAATCCCAGCTTGGAGAGGGGAGGGCAAGTGAAGTCTCAGTTCTAACTGTAACTGATGGATGCTGAGACAACTAGACCAACCATACGCTAACACACAGGAGTATAAGGGCAACACTAATTAGACTCAATGACTTAGAAAATGATGACCCTATGTTGGGTGGGTGGGAAAGTAGGGTTGACTTAGAAGGCATTGGAAGGAGTGGGATGAATGTGGTCAAAATGCATTGCCTGAAATTCTCAAGTAACAATTTTAAATATAGAATTAAACATGTGTTAAAAATAAAATAAAATAAAATAAAGATAAGTTTTACAGCTGGCTACCATAATTACTGAAGAATTCACAGCTAATTTTATTATGATAACATGTCACTACTAAAAGCTAGAACCAAAAGTGGAATATTTAAAACTTCAAGAAATACTTAAACTATAAACAGAGTTTACAAAGCTAAATTAAAATAAATGCCTAGTAGTTAAGAACCTTTACTTATTATTAGATATAGAGAAGGGAGCTAATGGTGCTAAGACATGCTCCAAGTTTTGGTGTGCATTTTAAATGAAATGAAATAGTTGACAGCTAGAAAATATGAGTTACTAATTTCAACTACAGTGGAAGTAATATTATGAAATCATGCTTAAGTTTATTTTATTTATATGTTACCTTGTGTATTCTGTATCCTGTCACATCTAGAGTCTAGATTACAGAAGATTGAATGCAAGACTCTTAATTTTAATTCATTGAAGAATTAAAACTCTTATTTATTTGTCCAGCATAAATTCTATTTCAAGATTGAGGCTGTCTCCCTAAACAGCGCAAATATTTTTATATAATTTTACCTTCAGAAATCTCTATGGGATTAGCATATTTTTTAATGATTCTATTAACTCCAAACAATTTATGCTGTTTTACTTGATATTCTCTGTAAAGGGAAGCAATACAATTATGCTATTTTAAGTAATTACAGTTCCTTACCAAATATGCATCTGGACAATGTATTTTTCTGTCTATGTGGGTATTGGACGCCAACATGCTACCTGGGCTTTTAAAGCAAATGCCATTAGCAATGTAAGAATTAGGAGCAGATGTATGTGTTAATGATGTGTTTTAATTTCACACATGCAGGGAAGGGTGAGTGATACATAGTAGTTAGTTACAGATAAGTGATGAGCTTGCCTCTTAGGAGTGTTCAGGTTACAGGCAAATAGCCAAAGCCTTTTATTTTTCCCCTGACAGTAAATTTATCTCCTTAAAAGTCACCTTTATGCTTTTTACTTATCACATGAAAGCTGCATCTACTTTTCAATTTTATGTGAAGAAAACATTCATTTTAAGGGAAAGACATTGTTTTGTGCTGGAATTAATAGAGGTTGTTATTGGTTTGAATGGTAAAGGTGGAGGGTCTGGGTTTATGTTTGCCTCTAACAGGAAAAATATTCTATGGATTTGGTTGGTTCTTCTCTTGGTAAAGAAAACAACATATACGTGAGACCATGAAAGTTGAAAATCTTTAATTGCTTCTCTAAGTACCTGGAGTCAAGGTGTACATATGGTATAATCAGAAAGAGAATGTTAGTGTGTGAACATATCAATTCTTCACCACTCAGGGAATTGGTATGATCACTTAGGGTTGATTTCAGTCAATGTGGAGGAGTGATTTGCCATTAAGAAAGGAACCTCAGAGGTTACCTAGTCAAAAACCTAAGTTAATCTTTTCAGTAATAATGCCTAGCATTTTTTAAAACACTTCAAGACATATACATGTAGTCTTCAGATTGGCAGAGTAGGAAGGAAAAGTGGACATACAACAGGATGAATATGTAAAAAAAAAAAAAAAGCTTTCACATACTCCATATTGTTATAGTTTGAATAGGAAATGTCTCCCATTGGCTGATTGGAAAACTATAGTTGGGGTGAGCAAAGTAACTAGAAGAGGTCTTTTTGTCTCTGCCAGTGTGGTCTGTAAAGAAAAAAAAAGAATAATGTGTGTGTTTTTGACCACCCTTGTGACTTGGAATAAACTACTTGACATTTCTAAATTTAAAATTTCTCTATAATTAAAGTGTGAATGATATAGGTCTTGTGAGAATATTATGTGGTTTGGAAATAATTTAAAGATAATGGCTCCAATGTGGCAGTTATTCAAACAGCCATTCTTTTTATTATTAAGGGCCTTGTCAGTGAGCTTGAGCTCCAGTCTTAGTTATACTTCTGTTTTCCTTTAGATCCATTGATAACTATCTTTTAGATTAAGGCATGCCATGCAATCCCTCTGAATCATGCTACTTTGTAAGTGGAAGGTTAGTAGCATCTTCTAAGATGTTTTATATGAGCAACAGTGACCACAGACATTGTGATGACTGGCACATGATCGGCACTATTAAGTGGTAGTTTTAAGAGGCTGAGGAGATGACTTGCTAGGTAAAGTGAATGCTTTGTAAGTGTGAGGATCTGAGTTCACATCTCCAACATCCATCCAAGAAAATCCAGACTTGGTGGCCTAGACCTGTAATCCCAGTGCTTGGAGACAGAGGAAAGAGGATTCAGAAGGCTCATTGACAAGCCCATCTAGCGGACTCATGATCCCTAGGTTTAGTTAGAGACCCTGTTTGAAAAACTAAGGAAGAGTGAATAGAATACACCTGATATTGACATGAGGCCTCCATAAGCACCCATGCACAAGCACTCACACATACCTGCACATATACATACATACAGAATAAATAGATATTTAACTATTAAAAACAAATTAATTAGTATTAAATTCCCTAACATAATATGGCTATTGTCAAGAATATGGTAGACAAGAAATTTCCCAGTCAGTAAGTACCAGGCATGGTAGTTCAAGCCTTTAATTCCCACATTCCAAATATAGGGATATATAGGTCTCTGAGTTTGAGGCTAACCTAGTCTACACATTAAGTTCCATGTCAGCTAACAATACATTGTGTGGGCCTGCTTTAAAATACTGAAACAAAACAAAAACTCTGATCCGGACACTGAAGCTTTTAAGGGAATTAGAGGAAGGTTGTAGGTATCAGTAGAAGGAATGATATAAATAATTGATAAGATTTTAATGAAGAAACTTGTGAGTGATGAAAGTGTAATAAAGGCATTAAAAAAATCATTTAGAACAACCCTTTTCTTCTACTGAAACCAGGTACAGGTGGAAATAGAGCAAAGAGATTAGAAAAATAATGAGTTTTTAAATGTAAGAAAAGCCACAAAACTTTAACACATGAATCTAAAATTATGAAGGAACAAAGAAGGTCAGGAGCCTAAAGCTACAGTTAATAGCGGTATTGTTTTGAGGAGTTTTAGCATAAAGGGTAAATATTGAAAACCCTGCCTATTTCAACAACAATGTCTGGCTATCGCTCTGTTATCCAATTTCCCATCAGCTTATGGCTTTGCATAGGGCTTGGAGTCTTTATTCTTTGTGAGTGTGTACAAACATTTATTATTTATTTTTTATTTTATTTATTATTGGGTTTTTTTGTATGCAGTGTTCTGCCTTCATGCCAGAAGAGGGAACCAGATCTCATTATAGATGGTTGTGAGCCACCCTGCAATTGCTGAGAATTGAACTCAGGACCTTTGGAAGAGCAACCATCTCTCCAGCCCCTCTGGCTTTTCTTTTTCGATTGCCTTCTGTTTTATGTTTTGAGACAAGGTCTCTCACTGAACCTACATCTTCTTATGTCTGTTTACCTGGTGCTGGGATTCAGGCTGGTTTTCACATGGGTGTTGGGGATATGATCGCTATTCCTCATGCTTTGTACCATGCTGTTTGTTGACACTTTTCAGCCCTTTTGTCTGTCTTGAATATTCTGAGACTGATTAGTCTATTCTCATTTTAAAAGACTGCTGACTAATCATTTATAAACTCAATGTTTAAGAACTTTAATCCCAACTTTTCTTATACTTGTTACCTTCAGTTTCTTAAAAACTATTTATTTATTGTGTGTGTGTGTGTCATTGTGAGTGTACAAGTGCCATGATACATGTGTCAAGGTCAGAGATAGTTCTCTCCTCTGTTTTGACGATGCTCCAGACTCGCAAGCCAACCAACTTCCCAGTGATTGTTGTGTCCATGTCTCCCATCTTGTTCTAGAGGAGCTAGAATTACAGAAGAGTACCACCACATCTTCTGGCATATATATATGTGTGTATATACATATATATATTTTGTATATATATATATATATATTTATTTATTTGATGTTTTTCTTGATAGGGTTTTTCTGTATAGCCCTGGATTTCCTGGAACAGTTCCAGAATAAATTAGTCTGGACTCAGACTAAGAGATCTGCCTGCCTCTGCTTCCTGAGTACTGGGATTAATAGACCTGTACTACCTTTTAAAAGCTTTTTACTATGGGCTACAGGCATTTAACCTAGGTTGGCAGGCTTATTCAACAGCTAATGAGCATCTTTCTTGACCTTGCACATAAAACAAAGTAAATGCAGCAGTTTCCAGAAAGATGCAGGCCAGTCTATAGAAACACTAAGAAATCTGTTTCTCTTTCTAGGACCTAAGTAGTCTAATTCATCAATTCATCTTGAGAATCCTAACCTTCCTCATCTAGCTGCTATTTACTTCTGTGTAGTGGATACTTGCCTGGCCACTGGAGCCTTCTGATATTTGCACTCTTTGGTAGACTATGTGAAAGATCCCGACCCTAAGCAGCCCAACCAGTGCAAATTTTCCACAAGGCCAATTAGGAGGAGTCAATGTGAGGGCAAGTCACCAATAAAGCTGGGAACTGCCAGTTGGAGGCCATTTGGAAAAAGATATAAGGAAGGCTAAAGGGGCGGGGGAAACGCTGGGAGTGTTTAATCTTAACCCAAACCAGATGTTCACAGCTTTTCCAGGACCCCATCAGAACCTTACAACCTTGCCCCTTAGCTGAACTATGTATATAATTCACAACCCTGTCCCTTAGCTGAACTTTGTGCATGGTTTAAAGTAACCAATAATATGTATGACACTATGCCCAAGCTGGATGTAGCCCCCTTTCCCTAAAAAAGGAGACGGCTTTTGTGCCCAGGGTGCTCAGTTAGCTGGAGCTGCTGATCGCCGGCAGGCGCCTGTGTGAATATTAAACCACTTCTTGTATTTGCATCCTGTGATCTGTTGTCGGTTTTCTGGGCCAGAGTCTCTGAGGGTCTTTCATATAGACTGTGAGTAGTAGTTAGGAGACAATCTGTATATAAACAAGTTCTCCCAGGAAGCACATCTGTAGCATGTATTTTACATTAACCAGACACAGGCTGCAAACTTGTACATTACTGAAAGAAACAGAGCATTGGACATGATGAGAAAATGTAGTGGGCCTGGATGACCAGTGTCTTGCCCGTTCACACTGAACTCATTCCATGAGTGGGTGGGTGGACTTGGCTGCCAGTGATGTCTTTGGTCACCTGTAATTTCCCAGAGTTTACTAGTGTCCACTGTCTGCTTTTCCTTCCTTTCCACTGTAGGACACTGCTGATCTTTTGGAGTTTGTGCTAAAATACCATGAAAGGACCCTAAAGGTTTCTTCAGAAAGCTGTGTTGCCCAGAATGCAACTTAGGAGATAAGGAGCTCATTCAAGAATGTAAATGTCCTGCTTTCTCTATAAAAGAAAATCCCCCCAGAGAAGCAGTGCTGGCAGGCCAGACAACACATGCACTGATGCAGATAATTTGCATTCTGGTGTTGGCTCCCTGTCTTGTCACAGGGTGGAGACAATTTACCGACAGGTGTTTATCAACTTCTACTGTGAATAGCTGTGCTCTGCAGTGTAGATTGCAAATTCAGGATGTGTGATGATGGGCTGAGCCTGTGGACATGTTTGCCTTACCAGCTCATGAACACTTGTCAGCATTCCAACAACAATGGAGGTTTGCTTAAAATCCCACATTACCAACCTTTCTCCATTACATGTTTATTTTGGTACCTTAAACATCTGTTGGCCAGGTTGGTTCCAGATTCCTGGAAGGTAACAATCAATGTAAATGATATTCCCCATTTCTGTGATTCAGGACATGAACTTTCAAGGAACCTGAGGGATGAGCACATTCTTCTCATTTGTGTTTGTTTGCTGGCTCCAGAGCCATTTGATTTCATAGCCCCTAAGGGTCAAGGTTATCACTAAACAAGGAGGGGCTTAGCTCATCCCCAGAAGGAAAACCTGCTTGCCACCCAACTAATACCTACTCTTCTGCTCCTTTCTTTCTGTTTTGGTCCACTATGTGTATAGGATTTCTCTCCTTCCTTACCATTATAAAGGCATTCAAATTGTTGACTAAGAGCCTACTCAGCCATGAGATGGAAGAAAGGGAAACCCCATCATTCCATTCTCAGCAGATTCCTAGTAAATGGCACCAGTCTCACAAGCATCATTGTTGTTTAGATACCTAGGACTTAGATTTGTAGATGGGGGGAGGGGGAGGCTCCAAACCACACTTTAGAGGGCCAGCTGTAAGTATTAAGCCACCTGAAGTAACTTTTCATCGATGTATTGCTATAAATATTTTCAAGAGAGTGGATTATATCAAAGGACTACTCTAGGAGTACCTTGCAGTTTCTAATGGTTCGCTGATTTCCTTGGCATGAAGTTTCTAATTTCACTGTTTCCTTTAATCATTTCAAATTTCAACAAATGGTGTTTGATTTGACTTTCTGAAAGCACAGCATAGTTTCTGGTCGAGGCCATATTTCTTGAAGTTATTTTCCTGGCAGTTGAAAGACCTGCAAAGATTTCCCCCAATGAATTAAGTATGGTGATTAAAGCTGCAAGCTCTAAGTGACTATGGTGATAAATGGGGCTTGACAGTAGGTGGTTTTTACTGAGCCATTCTTGGGTAAACAGAAAAATGCTCTGATGTTGTAAGACAGATGCCATGTCTGTAACAACCACATGGCCAACATTTAGTGGGGGTTTCTTGATTTGTTTTGTGTTTTCTTTGCTTTTGTATATTTACTTGCTATAAAATAAAAGTTGTTGTGTCCAAGATAAAAGGAACAGGAGAACTGAATGTCTTATTAGCTAGTCTTCAATCTAAAGTCATCTAAATTCACAATTCACAGCATAGATGAGCGAATACAGAAACAATATGTTTCATAAACTTTGTACACAAGGATCCTAGTTAAATGTATTTTGGCCAAGAATATGGAATTTTATATATGAAAAACTTAAGGACACATTCTAATTAATTTGAAGACCACACACTTTTAGAAATAACGTTTAATTTATAGCCATGGCACCTTGTATGTACCTGATCTTGTCTGAAAGCTAAGCTGGATGAGGTCTTACTAGTACTTGGATGAATAAAGCATTTTCACTTAATAAAAAATATAAACATTATAAGACTTTGAAAATCTATAAAATAAGGAGTGATCAAATTTGAGCAC
The DNA here is from genome assembly GCA_004025045.1 of Sigmodon hispidus. NCBI lineage: Eukaryota > Metazoa > Chordata > Mammalia > Rodentia > Cricetidae > Sigmodon > Sigmodon hispidus. The sequence goes on from PVIH01004347.1 coordinate 48,033, forward strand.
TAGTAAACCCTTGAGGGAAACTGGCATTGCAAGTGGTACCTAGTACCAGGCTGTCAGCCTGGCTATATTTGATGGTTACCACTGCTATTAAGTGTTTTTTATCTTTGTCTCACCATCGTCAATATAATTTATTGAATGCCATCTATGTGCATAGTACACTTTACTGCTTATTGGTTTACTTGATAAAAAGAGCACATAGTATTGGGGTGGGGTGAGCATATGCCCAAAATTTGCTTCTTTTTTAAAGTTCACTAAATTTGATTCATCATATGTTTAGCACTTGTACAATATAAATATGCTTCATGAAATTAATACTTCATAAGATAAATGTGGAGAGGCCACTTAAAGTTATTATAAAAAGATCCAGAATATAATTAGAATCTTAACAATTTAGTATATTTGGGTTGTAAACCTAGACATAACTATGTACCAAATTATTATTGATTTCTCCACATAAGTAATCAAGGTAAATTAAAATAAAATTGAGACAAATGACTAACACCTATCCATGTTGATAGGAGGTGCTATACATGCTACCAGAGGGGAAAAATAATCACCAATTTGCTCATTTGTGAACTCAGTGAATAGCAGTGGCACAAATGTCATGGAGGTAACCAATCAGTTTCTGACTGTACTCAAGGTCACAAGATTAAACCTATACTTGCTATTATTATTAAAGCCAAGAATTTGTGTTTAGACAGGTGATATGCCCCAGAGGAGAGCCTATTACTCTCACTCTGCTAAAGGGACAAAACATGGTATTAAACTTGTTCCTAAGGAATAATCATTATATGTAGATTAGTGCTTCTTTCAGCCATCATCAGAGAAGCATTGTCTAATTGACGGTGATTAGCACAGGGACCCACAGCTACTCAAGGTGCAGAGAATAAGACACTGGCGTACCCAGCCCTAAATGAGGCGTCTGTATCACACACCCTCCTCCAAATGCTCAGAATTCATTGCAGAAGCAGGACCAGAAGTGATGTAAGAGCCTTGTTTTCTGGACACAACCAGAGTCCAGATATGAACTCACAATGCTTGTGATAGTATGTACAAGACTGACACACTCTCAAGCCAATTAGAGCCTCACCATGGAAGGGAGGTAGACAGATGCAAAATCATCCTCCAGCTGTGGAGCTATTGGAAATTAGTTACACTTTGAGACTGAGAGGCAGTTTCCTTGAGGCTGTAGCTTCTGCTAGGTTAACTGTTCCTGTGGATAACCACGTAAGAGTGTTGCGGCTGTAGAAATTGGACTTTATGTTTTTCATTATTGTTAAAGAGGATATAAAATTGGACAAATATGGGAATGAGGAGAGTTGGATCTGGAAGGATGCAAGAGAAGGGAAATGAATATGATTAAATGAATTGTACAAAATTATCAAAGAGTTTTAAAAATATATTTTAAAATCTAAAACATATCTAACAAGATATGTTACACAAAAAGAACACTTTTTGTGTGTATATGTGTAGTGTGTGTGTGTGTGTGTGTGTGTGTGTGTGTGTGTGTGTAGTTAGGCAGATAGTTGCATGCCATGATGAGCATATGGAGGTCAGAGTGCAACCTCGAGGGTCATCTCTCTCTTACTACACAGGTTGGAGGAATCAAACTCAGGTGTTGGGCTTGGTGACTTGCACTTTTGCAGTGAGGTCACTGACTCAGGGTTGACTTTAAGAAAAGTAATGAATGCAAAGGGAAGTATAGAGTCCTACAGAGTTACATATGAGAGGATATAGCAAGCAATTTGAAAGTAGGAAGATTTTAGATGAAGAATTATTAAGAATATTCATTTACTCTAAACAATTTGTATATTTCATTTGGATTTTTTTAAATTGATGTTTTTGAAATTATGGGGCATTACACACTTAATCTGGCTCAAACTCCCTATGCAGCCATGCTGGTCTCCTGCTGGCGGGCCTCCTATCTCAACCATCCTGAGTCTGGAATTATAGGTGCGGCTATAATGTTCACTCTCTGTTTTAAATAAATTACCTTGTTCTGTGGCCTGAATGGCAGAGTAAGCACCCTACTATTGAGGTATTATCCTCAGCCCTCATTTTAATTTTTATTTTCAGATAAGGTGTCATTAATTCGCCCAGGCTGTCATTGAACTTATGTTGTAGCTCAGGTAGGTATATCTTGAACTTCTGATTATCTTGTCTCAGTTTCATGGATATTTTGGATTTCAAGTTTGTGCCTCCAGGCCTGGCTTTACTTGGATTCTTAATTTTTTGTTTACAACATCTGCTTTAAGTTTTACTAAAGCAATTGCACAGTAGGTCTGGCCCTCGCCCCTTGCTCTAATTCACACACATTTCTATGTGCCTACAGCTTTACTTCATCAAGAAGAATCACCTGGTGCAGGCCCCTGCTCTGACCTTCACCTGCGCTCTGAGCCTTGAAGGACACGGCCTGTGGATAGCTAGTTGCATATCCTGTGTCTCCCATTGTCCGGTATGTTTTGGCCTTCCTGCCTATAGGGAATGGCATAGGAAGCTGGATTTTTTACGTGAAGTCAGTAATTTCCAGCCAGCTGGGGAATTCCCACTGGGCTTCCCAACCCAGGCAGCGGCATATTTAAACTGAGATGGAGTCAATAAAGTGGCATTCTCTTTGAACAAGTATCTGTGTGCCTTTTTGATCCACAGGCCTGAGCCTGAGTTGCCGACCCAGGTAGCACAGGCTGCTACAACCAAACAGACAGAAGAATCACAGGGGCAAATTCAATTGTACATTTGAAGTCTTTGCCTATCTGATGACACTAACACACTATCAGGAAGAAAAGTTACACAGTCGAGCCAATATCAAAACATCTTGTAGAGTTGTAGAGACAGTGACATCTTGATCCAAAACTCCCCAAAATACCCACTAATAATCAACGCCATGTATGAACATGTTATAATTATGAAATGCCTTTTTCCTGTAAAATAAGTTCTATAGACTAGGATATGCTAAAATGCTTTAATTTTCTTCTTGCTCAGTTCATGTATCTGGCTCCTGTTTCCCTTTTAAAAAATTTTTCTGTACATCCCCTTGCTTATGTATGTGCACACACTATGCATCTGCATGAGTTTGCCTGTGTGTCCCAGTGTGTGTAGTGGTCAGAGGAAAATGCTGGAAGTTGTTCCTTCCCCCAATCATTTGGTCCAGGATATGAAGCTCAGGTTGTCAGGCTTCCTGTTGTGACATTACATTTGGAGGCTATACACTCTATACATTGAGTGTTCTCACTCTCTTGCTTTTATAATTCTATAGACCCCCCTTTAGTTATATTTTCCTGGGTTACAGTATTTTAGGGCTAGGAAAATGTCTTCTGAAAGTTGAGAAAGCCATTTATGCTGCTGAAGGCTAATATGCACCTTTAATTACAAAAGTGATTTTTAGTCTGAACTGTAAATCAAATGTTTATTTTATATACATTTATATATATAAATGTATATAAATAAATATATATTTATTTATTTTACTATCCATGCACCTCACTCTACTGCTCAAAGTCTGTCACTGGGGTTAACAAATCCTCTCAATATTTAGGCATTTTAGTGAACTTACTCAGTCCCTCATGTAACAATATTTAATAATGTCTATGTACATTCTGTGTATTATGAAGCAAGCACACAGGGCCAATAATATTTTATGTATTCTCATCAAGAGTGAAACTGTAAGGGCCATAAATAGCCCGATGTAAGGGATGAAGAACAATTGGCTCATAAATCCCATGTGCTGAGCTGGAAGAGAGAAGTGGGGTGGAGGGGCGTTCTTCCTCTGCGTCAGTCTCTCAGGAAGCGAGCTGGCAGAAGACACGAGGAGTGTGGCGTTTGTGCGGCTCGTGTGTCTCCCTGATTTACGATTTGCACATGTAACACATTAATACGGCTGCCAAACAGTAAGTGTAAGAACCTGGGTGTTCCTCGATACCCAGCCCAAAAACCCACACATACCCAAAGTCCTTTTATAAGATAATGTAGAATTTGCATGTCACCTATTCATACCCCTGTATATTTTAACTCATATAGACATTACTTACAATATTCAATAAAATGTAAATGTTATGTATATATAATATGTATATTATATATATATGGTTACTGTTCAGAGAATAACAGACAGTTTTTAAAATGGTCTTTACCCAAACAGTATGGACATATTTCCTCCCAGATATTTTAAAGCTATGATTTGTTAAATTTACAAATTCAGACTGTTGTAGTATGTTTTTCCGGGCCCTTTTGGGCTGGGCGGTTTGTAACCTGGTCTGTGCAGCGGCTTTTGTCTCTCAAAGAAATGAATCACACGCTTATATTAACTTAATATTGTTTGGCCTATATCTTAAGCACATTATTAGCTAGCTCTTTTATTTTAATTTAATTTATTTTATTAATCTTCCCGCCATGTGGCTCGGCCTGCGGCTCACCTGGATTTTTATATGTCTGTTTTTTTCAGGGGCTGAATGGCCACTGACTAACTCCACCCGCCTTCTATTTGTTTGCCCTTTGATTCTCCACCCACTTCTATGATGCTCTACATAGGCCAAATTAGTCTTTTATTTATAGAATATAGAGAGCATTTCCACCACATCAGACTGCCTGGGTCCTAACTTTTCTGTTGCTATGACAAAATGTTTAAGGAAAACACCTTTGGTGAACTTTGGCTCTTGGTTTCAGCACATAGCCTGTTGTCTCTGTTCTTCCTGCCCTCTGTGAACTGAATATAAGAGTCTGTGAGCTGAATGATTGGCCTAACTGTAGCCAGAAAGCAGAAAGCAAGTAAGCAAGGGACTAGTGACACAGAACTTTCAAGGGTACAACCTTGACTACTTCCTCTAGAAGGATATCACCTACAAATTGCTCATTCATCTATGGATTCATCAACTCTCTATTACAGAGGTGCCCAAACTTTGACATTATAATATGTCATCTACCCATATGTTGGTTGTACTATACAAATGCATCATAGCTAGGACAGCTTCTAGGCCATAAGGTGAAAATATATAGTCTGGTCCATTGATGAGAATAACATCCTCATACTATAACAATATTTTGGTGGTTCTACTGACTGGAGAACCAAGACTTAGCTGAGCATCCCTTTGTAGCTATTTTATATCCAAATCATAATACCACAGATAGAATGGTATAACTGTGCATTCATTCATCACCACTTATTATCCACCACATGGAACTCTGTTATATTACTATTTTATTCTTCCCAAAGGAAACTGAGATTTAGAGAGGTTATGAACAAATTCTTTAAGTCACACACTGTTTAGTGTACATGTCAGGGTTCAGACTGATGGGTTGGGCAAAAGTCACTACCCACATGGCTTTCCTGACATCAGAAAATCTCTAGACATAATAAAGAATATGAAAAGCCTGGAAATAGTTAGCTTAATACGGGTTAAAAATAGCCTTCTGAAATATGAATTGGTGCGGCTGCTTTGAAAACTACCTTCTGGATGTTTCTTAAAAGAATCACTTATTATTTTCATTCCTAGGTAGTTTATTCAAGAGAACTAAAAATTTATGTCCACACAAAAACTTGAACATGAATCTTCATGGAAATATTATTCCTAAAACCAAAGGATAGAGACAATCTGAATCTTCAACAACTAATTTATTAATATCTAAAATGTGGTATGTTCATAGGATTGAACATTATTTAGACATGAAAAATGGAGTATTAATATGTACTGGAAAATGAATGAACCTTGAAAACAAGAGAAATAAATTAAAAAATGATCATATATTATATTATGTGAAACATCTAGAATATGCAAATCTATGACTAGATTGACTAGGTTATGGTAGTTTAGAGCTATTGTGTGTTCTTGTGAAAGTGGACAGTGATGTCTAATATGTACAAAGCTTCACTTGGGAGTGTTGGAAATGTCTTAAAAATTAATTATTGTGATATTTATATAGCTGTGTCAAGACACCACCTCTCAATGGGCAAATTAACAATTTGTAGATTATACTTCGCCCAAGGTAACATACCTCCTTTTAACAAAAACTTGACTTTATGTATTCTATCTTTGTTCATGAACCTTCTTCTGCTATTACCTATTTCAAAGGCAATGCATTTCTGTGTATCTCATGCTGAACTGTTTGTTGTTTTTCCATCAAGGGCCAAGGATGTATCTTTCACCATGCCTGGCCTGTAGTGTATTCTCCTTTTCATATGAATTATATTGGGAAGAAGAAATTTTCCATAGCAATGAGAACCTGAGCAACACTGTGAGAGCCTAAAAAGAGAGGAAGAAGAGAGTGGAGTACACGTATGAGGAACAATAAGGACATCACATTTGAGTCTGGGATTGACTCTAATCATGGTGTACCATGACTAGTACCATGGCTGGTCATGTTATAGTGTTAGGAGATGACTGCCAGATTTGTTCAGGGTGAAATAGATAGCAACTCATAAGCCTGCAGGCAAAGTTAAGTAATGCTCTCATGAAAGTAAGTGTCTTGTTCCTAATGTCATAAAAGGATACTGATATATATGAATATTAAAAATATGTGTATGGGTATTTTTCTTGTATGTATATCTGCACCACATGCATGCATGGGACCCAAGGAGGCTGGAAGAGTTCATTGGATCCACGCCTATGACTAGAGTTACAGAGTGACTGGAGGGAATGGCCATGAGGGTGCTGATACTGAACGTGTGTCTTTGGGAAGAATAACTAGTGCTCATAACCACTGAGCCTTCTCTCTAGCCCCAATTTGTGAAGATTTAACTTAATGAATATTAAATATTGTCTGGAATATAGTGAGATTGTTTGGCATTATTACTTTTTATTAAATTTTGACTTTTTTCCCCTCCCCTATAATTTCATGTCCTCATCTTATCATTTTCTCACTTTAAGCCTATAGGCAAAGTGCTGCTCACATGGAAAGGAGCTAAGAATCATCTGCTGAGGAGAGCATGACAGCATTCCAGGGACACACAACTGAAAGAAACTGACTTGTCTTGTCTAGTAGCCATCAACTGCCAATAGTTCCTTCTTCAGAGATGACATCTTATGAACCCCTCTCCCATCCATGCTGAAACAGTTATTGGTTTGATCTTGGCAGGCAGCCACAACTGCTGAGTCATATCTAGAAGCTTCCTGTTTGCTCTAGTCCTATCTAGCCTCTGGCTCTGCAGTCTTTTTAACCCTTTTTTGGAAATGGGCCTTCGGGCTTTTTGATGGTGAGTGCATAATCAGGATGTTGCACATGTGGCAGAGCACCCCACTGACACTTATTCTTTGCACTTTGACCAGTTGTGAGTTACTGTGTTAACTGCTATCCACTGTACAAAGAAGAATGATGTGTTCCAAGTGCACTAATACTAGGTATAGAGATACATATATAAAGAGCAGTTTGATATAGTGGTGAGTTTAGCCTGGGAAAATAAAAGTTCTCCAAAACCATTTCCTGTGGAATGAGTCTTAAATACAACCAGAAAATGGTGATTATGCTTATAACATCGTTGCCCCATGAGAATCTTGCCACTTGGTTGCTATTAGTAGCTTATTGAGTTCACAGCTAAGTAAGCCAGTTGGTGACTTTCCCCATCCCAGAGCTTGCCAAATCACTTGGAGATGCTCTCTAAGAAAGCAAGAAACCACTTAACTCATAAGGGTTACATCACCAAGGGTCCTTTAACCAAGGAGATGGTCTCTAAGAAAGCAAGAAACCACTTAACTCATAAGACTTACATCACCAAGGGTCCTGTAACCAAGGAGATGGTCTCTAAGAAAGCAAGAAACCACTTAACTCATAAGGGTTACATCACCAAGGGTCCTTTAACCAATCCGCATACAACATAGGTTTATTTTATACAGGTTGTGAAAGAAGAAATGAGGGGGAGAGACAGACTTAGGAAGAAAGCTTATGATCTATTATAGTACACAGGAACTGCTACTCATATTGTGAAGCACTGAAAGAATGCATGTTCATACGCATGTCCCCATAGACTTTGCTCCCAGGAAAGTCTAGCCAGACACCAGACACCAGACACCAGACACCAGACACCAGACACCCAGGAGTTCAATGCCTTCAATGCTGTATTGACTCTTCTATTGAATTTGTTTGTAAGGTTTCATTTTCTAAGAATTTGCTAAGTTACATTTTCTTACTTTAAGGGGCATCATAGTTCTCAAGTATGAAATCCACCACAATCCTATCTATATCGCACAGAAGACAAACAACAACAATGAGAACCACAAAGCTCTCAAGCCCAAGAGAATAGCAAAACACCTGCCATTTGATAGTCAATATTAATTTATATCATGTATTTTCTTGAAGCTCATTAAGGTGGAAGATCAATTGAAGACTCGGATAAAAGATCTGGTTTGGGGAGTTTGTCTTATAATAGCAAAAGGTCTGATGAAGATACTGAAACCTGTATTGTGACCCCATTTTTAATGTGACCCTGAAACTTCAAACTTTTAATGTGACCCTGAAACTTGAAACTTTTAAACTTCAAAGTGACCCCATTTTTAATGTGACACTGAAAATTTAAAAGCAAATAGTTCTCCAGGCATGATGTTACCCAGAGAGTATCTTCTTAGTGGTAGTATATAATGTTCTTTTATTGTTTTTAAGCCTATCCATATTTTCATTATTATTTCAAAATGAAAAGTTAAAGCATTAAAAATATTCAAAACAGTAATGGAGATCTAATTCTGGAGAGATTGATATTTGCTGTTAAAACACCAAATACTAATGATGGAATATTTATATGACCTTATACTTGAAAAAATATGTGATATTCCATCCTCTCATTTGTGGGTTCTATATTCTGTTTCTGTTTCTATGCTAAGTAACTTACATGCATATGTCATCATATGGGATAATAGTGTATCATTTGTCTGTGTTTCCCAGATATGAAAACTGAGTTAAGTAACTTCTTCAAGGTTACACAAAGTATGTGTTAGAGCCAGAATGCTCTTGACACCAACAGTATCTCTTCATGCTTACAGTGCCCAAAATAGATGTGAGAATTAGACCTACACATGTTCCAGATTGTTAACTGTGGGTGACTAGGAATTCATCTTTGTAAATGCAGGGGTTCTTTTTAATCACTAAAGGAGACAGAAATGTAATTCAGGACTGTCCCTGGCAAGATTGAAAGCTCATTTAACATGCCAGAAGAATCCAGTCACAACAAAAACAATTTAAAAACATGGGTATGAAAGACAATAATAACTTTTGAAAAGCTCTGCCTCATTAGTTACCAAAGAAACTCAATTTAAACAACAATAATATTTATTTATTTATTTATTTATTTATTTATTTATTTATTTTTTTCTGAGGCAAGAATGTTTAATCTGATAAACAATGAAAGGTCCAGGTACATACAAATATAAAATTATAAAGAAATGAGAGCAGCTCCTAGAGGTTAGCTTAACAGCCAGATCTGCTTTACAGCCAGGTCCTTTGTCAACAGCAAGGGTTAACCTCCTTGGCCAAGACCAAAGTTAACCTGTAATAAGGTCAGGGAAGACTGCAGGAATGTACAAATATCAATTAGCTGGGGCCCTCTGAAACCTTTTTAGAGGGAAACTGTAAATCCTAAACAGACAGTGTCTCTAAAAGTCAAACTTGGAAATTGTAATTCTTTTTCCTGTGCCTGATGTATCTACATAACCCCGAACATGCATTCCACTTCTGATGCTTATGTTTGCTGTTTTAAAAAGGGGGGGCTTGACACCCAGGCAGTTACAGAATCCCAACCCTGGCTGTGCCCCAGGTAACTTTTTTTTTTTAAAGTTTACTTCTGATTTAGACTTGGTACTCTGCCTCCTGGTTCTTTCATGCTTTCAGACCCAGCGATACAATGCCTCCTAAGGTGAATTATCCCCCAGTGTAGGCAGAAGGTGGTAGAGAGGTCTGTTAACCTGGAGCTCACAGATGTTCACAGGTAGTGATGCTTTTAATGTCTAGAAGAGCAGAATACCATACCAAATTGTTCCTAAGTTATGAACTGGCACCTCACTGAGAGGCTGAGGGCTCCTGATCCTCAGCCAGCCCCTGCTGGTCCACTGAAGCCATCCATTTTCTGGCCTGTACATTTGAACCCTCCCTCCAATGGTCATGCTTTCCTTACAAGATTTAAGCAATAGTAGGTGAGATGGGGGTGCTTAGGTATCTAGAAACTTCCCAGCTACCTCATTAATTCTGATTACAACACTGATGCTTGTGAAAAGAGTAGAATCTCAAGACAGTTAACTCAGCACAGGGCCTGCTTGACTTGAGGGCCATCTCCTCCAACCACATCAACTTTTTCATTTTGTGTGTGTGTGTGTGTGTGTGTGTGTGTGTGTGTGTGTGTGTGTGTGTGACAGTGACATGTACAGGTTAGAATGCACATGTAGACTGTCCTCACCATAATGGTCACAGGTTCTGCTATTCAAGTTTCAGCAGCCCTGAGGCCACAGTAACTAGGTCCTGGTTCCCTAGTCTGCCCCTTAGAAGATGTTCACAGAATAAAATACTTTTGGTGAGGCCACCTCAGAAGAGCTCCCCTAGAAAGACACCCCGCACTATGTAGCTGTTTTATTTCAACGTCCAGAGTTTGGAGTGAAGGGCTGGCGCTCCCTCCCGGCTTGCTTCACAGGTTCTCGATGGGCTGGTGTGGCCAGTACGGGTACTTCTTCTTGTCCAGCTTGGTTTCTGGGAAAACTTAATTCAAGTCATCAATGGTCATCTGATCAAAGGGGACGATGTTCTTCATTTTCTCCAGCTGTTTCTCATACTCCTGGATCCTGACCTGGGATTCAGACACGAAGGCAGCACAGTTCTTTACATCCTCCTTCTCCTCACCGTCCACCAGGGCTGTGTATTTATCCTCAGGCACTGGAATCTTCAGGGCATTATACTTCTTTTCAAAATCATCCACCAGGCCAGCCTTGGCCACATTGGCCTTGTAATAAGCCCAGTCAATCGCTGGTGGTTTCTCAGACAGATTAGCCAAACTGGTATGAAGGATCTCATTCCAGTTCTTTAGGGAGTTGGCAATTGCCTTTTGGTTTTGGGGTATCATCTCCACAAAAGACACCCAATCAATGGTTTTTAGAGCAAGTTTGCGCCCAGCCATCTTGGGATCCTTCACCGACCCTGGTGGAGCGCTGTCTCCGGCGGAAAGGAACCTATTTTTATTTTCAAAATGATGAAGATTATTATCAAAAGAGATGGCAGGGCTAGTGGTTTTTGAGCATCATCAATGCTAGATGCTTCTGAGCTATTACTGTCTCTCAAGATTTAATAAATGTTATTTTGGAATGAGATTAAATTTACAGAGAAGTTTTAGGCAGTTCCAAAGTCCCCATGTACCCTCACTTAGCTTCCTCTTTCATCATTTTGGTGGATTTGTCATAGCTTAGAAGTCAATGCTGACACATACTTGTTAATTTAAGTCTGTATCTTTTCACCTTTCTTAGTTTTTATCCATGTTCTTGTCTTTTGAAGAATGTTGTTCAATTAGATTGTAGTTATGCAAAGTTATGGAGAGGCTCCTAGCTGTCACAGCAAGTGATAACAGAAAAATATGACAGCTGGTAGCCTCATGGTACTGGGTGCCATTAAGGACCTCAGTAAGAACTGCCATGGACAGTACAGATGTGGATGGGGTAGAGAGAAAATGTAATGTAGATACAGAGCTGCACATGAATAACCTTGTGGCTACATATTTATTTGACCTGTCTCCTGAGAGAATGGAGAAACACCAGTGTTCCTGTAGCAACCAGCACTTCTAACTGTCCAGTCTGTCTCTAATACCATTATTTAGTAAAAAGACAAATGACTCCCAGAAGAAATAGCTAATTTTTGGATTGTTATAGGAAACATAGAGATTGTGGAGGATCTTGTAATATGAAGAAAAAAAAAGAAACACTTTTTAAAAAATTATGGAACATATCAGACTGACATGAGCCAGTACAAAAGCAGTCCCAATAGCTGGAGTTAGAGAAATTGCACAAAATTAAAAATATAGTAATGAATCATAAACTAAAGATTAAAATAAATACCCATAAGATCATGCTGATAAAAAATAGCCAATTAAATAAGGGAAAGGAAATTAATTGCTTGAAGAATAATTTCCAATATTTTATGGAAATACTTTACCCACAAGGAAGTGGACCAGGACTCTTGGTTTCTTTATGTGGGCACCTCAGTAACTTCCTTCCAAAGAGTTCACCGCAGGAAACTGACTGTATGGTGAACAGGTCTGACACCAGTTTATTGGCTATGTGCTACTGGCTAACATCTGAGGTGACAGTGATACTGATATGCTCACATTTCTTCAGATATGTGGGATAGAAGTGATGCTTTACTCCTGAGACCTTCATCATGTTTTACCTTAGAAGTAAATCAAGTACTTGGTATAGAGAAACAGTATTATGCACCTGTAGAAAGCACACACACACACACACACACAGAGAGAGAGAGAGAGAGAGAGAGAGAGAGAGAGAGAGAGAGAGAGAGAGAGAGAGAGAGAAAGAGAGAGAGAGGCAGAGTTAGAGGCAGAGACAGAGACTCATATACACAGAAAGAGAGAGAGGGACGAAGAGAGGAGACAGGGACAGAGATGAAGAGTAGACATATCAGGGAGCAGAAGGAAATGGATGACCAAGGAAGAAGGCAGGAAAGAAGGAGCAAGGAGAAGCAGTAAGAGGAGGAGGAGAAAGTGGAGGAAGGGAGGAGAAGAGGAGGGCAGAAGAAGATAAAATTGTGAGATTTATATGTACAAAATGACCAGTTTGTCAAGCAATTGAGGTAGTTCCTGAGAAATATGTGACACATACCAGTGAGAGTGCGACAGCAGAAACTGGTTCTCAGCACTCAGCCCTGAGCCCTTCCATAGAGCCGCATCAGGTCACATGTGAGTCACCATGTTCTTGTACTTCTTCTGCAGCTGAGAATGACCATAACACAAAGCCCAGAGCCAAAGTATGAGGATGCTAACTCTTCTTTTTTCAGTTTCAGCCACTGAAGAACACAAGTCACTTAAATTAGAAATGTGAGATGAAGACCATTGTGAAAAGGAGTAAGAGGTAAAGCATCAATGTGTACCTGAGATGACAGCTGCTTCCTGCTCTAGAATTGACAGCTATGTTGCTAATAACTGTGCAGGATTGCCAAGGTGGTTTAGCTCTTTTGTGTTCAGAGAGTCTGGAGATGGGAGGAGAGGCTGTCTGGGTTTGCCTTAGATAAGAAAGCTTTATACTTCTTCCAGTTGATTTAGTGGATAAGCAACATTCCACAAAAGCCAAAACAGTTTTTGATGTAGTTTATCTACACTTGAAAAAGAGCATTTCTTCAGAAAATAGAAAACACTGGAGGCCTTGCATTGGTTTGCTGTTAACTTCAGTGGCATATACAAACAATTGTGATTATTCAGAGATTATAAATAACCAGAAGGGTAGAACATACAAAAACCATAACTCATTGGGAAATCAACTTTCAGATAAGCCGGAACAATGGAAAAGGGCAATTCTATTCTCAGTTGTGGGAGATTAATGCTGCAACACTTTTCATAACACTCATAAAATCAGTACCCAGCCCAATAAGCACTTGTTTAGAACAACCAAACAACATAACCAATAAGATGTGTTAATTAATTGTTTTGTTTCATTATAATTATTACCACTTTTGTGTTTGATGGTGTTAAAGATTGACCTCAGGACCTTATACATGTGGCACATTGCTTTATCACTAAAGTGCTTCTTCAGTCCTATTGACAGCTAATTACACATCTTAGAAGGCCCACAATGCTCATGATCATGGGCATACTCAGCATTTCTACCTTCTCCTCACCTCTGGATTAGCATTGCAATGACCTAATACATTATAATTTACCTTTGGAGGATTTGGATGGAAGAAAAAGAACTCTGCTTGTTTATTGTACTTATAGACTTATGATTCTCTGCATAATCCCATACCTCTCAGAGATTTACACAAAATGCCTCTCACCCTTTCCTGGAAATTTCCACGTAGTGCCCTCTACTGCTGCATTCATTAAGCTATATCACACAATGTGGTGTGTGGAGGTTAACTTACAGTGGACATTGTTGTGGGATGGATAAGTACTGGGCCCTAAAAATAATAAGAGTTGCACTATTGAGTTGTATAAGTAATTTTGAGTGGGTATTATAGGTTCTGAAATGTCTGACGTGCTGGCTAGTGGATCTATTTTGAGTTGGTATTTTAGAAAGAACGTTAGAACTAGAATGATTTATTTTCTGTTAGAGTTGGATGCAAAGCCTAAGTCAGAGAAAGCTTTGGTTTTAGGAGTCATGGGCCAGTGTCTGGAAGTGAGTGAGTCGTCTCAAAGTCCATCTGTGTCCTTGTTCATGTGAACTCAGACTGGAGGCTTATACAACAGGTGTGAGCCATGTAAAATGGAGAAACAAATGACATCTATGAGCTGAGACACTGAGATACAAGGTGCTACCATGAACTTGACTCTTTTATAGAAAGGGACAAAGGGACCCTCATTACTAGGCCTTGGAGATTCTGGCTGAGCTATCACAAACAGTACAGGAAACATAACCCTAATAAATTAGGCCAGAGTAGGAGGTGAATGACCCATGATAGCCTGTGGGCATCTAGAAGACCTATTACAGAACATACCAAGAAGCTCTCTAGGGTGATGCAGACCTCTGTGAGAGAAGTGTTATGGGGGAGGGGACAGAGTCACTGGAGCCTGGGAAAAGAAAGAGTATGAGAGATGCTGTCCACTGACTGAAGAGTCCACTTCATGCCAGCAGACATGCCCCACTGCCCACCTGGGGAAGGACACCTTCAGAAACCAGCTTCTTTCCTCTTCTTTCTTGAAAGAAACTTGCAGAAAGCAGCTCCCTTCTTTGAGCTTTCCCAGCATTAGCTTTGATCTGCAACTCTGTTACTCTTACTGCATTTGATACTGTTTTGTTCTTACTATTGGAGTTCAACTTTGCAGAGCAGGCTGAATCTTCATTACTCTCTCTGTGATACTCAGTTCCCCATCATCCATTTCACCACTGGGAACAAAGCAGGTACATTTGGATAAGCTTACATAAAGTTGATATGTTGACTCATTTGAACTCAACATCAACTTCTTTCAAATTAATCTATATTGAGAAGAAACCCGGACAGCTTTTCAACATTTGCCTTTGCAAACTGCAGAGCTGTAGTGAGTCAAAAGATCCATAAGCTTGCACAGGTGCATGAACCGTACGCTGGTCTGAGGTAAGGAAGTCCAGCCTTTGGAGACTGTTATGATATTTGACATTGCTGTAGCCTCCATTTGTGTGATCATTTTTCTAGCATTCCATATGTATGTATAATTAAAATCATGCTGCTTTAGTCTGGATAGAAAACCAGAGAAATGGAAGGTCTGACTTTTTGTTCACCTCTAACAAAAGCTTGAGACCCGCCTTTATGGTTTGTTTCCAATGTTTTCAACAAAGTAATACAGCATTGTGAGGAAGCCACTGACTCTGAAGCTGACTCTCTTACTGGAAATCTTCCTCTCTGTTTTTCAGGTGGGTCATCTTGAAAATCAACCTTTATTCCTCAGTTTTATCATCTGCACAGTGGATTATAATGATGGCAGCAATTTCTATGGCTCTTCAGAGGTGGCATTTGTGAAAAAGAACAGGGCTTGCTATGCATGGTAGTTACTGGTTGTTATTATTTTTTTTATAGATGAAAATGGTTTAGCCAATAGAAATAGCTATTAGAGGTTATAGGGCTCTTTATAAACTCTCCATGTTTTTCCTTCCCTCTTTCCATCTCAAATCTTTCTTCTGCCAATATTAATATTTTACTGATTCTTGCGTGCTTGCTGCCTACTCTGCTCTGTATCCTACCTGTGCCATTGCTTCTTAAGACATAGTTGAGTTGCTGTGACCTCAGCTTGGTTCTTTCTGGCAGGCCCCTGCTGGAGTCATTGCATAGAACCCCAGGGTTAGAGGATGTCTTAATCACAAGATGACAAGCTGTTTATCAAAACCAGCAGGACATATCACAAGAACACCATGGGAAGATGAGCAGGGACTGCAACTGTTTATTAAGATGATGACTAACCTCCCTGAAAAGAACAGGAACTATACATATGCTTCTTATGCTGGTCACTAAGTGAGTCCTGTGGAAGAAAGAAGCCTGGCCTTCCATGGGGGGTACCAGATACAACATGACATATGTTTAAACTCTTGTCAGACCCTGTCTATACAAAGAAGAAGATCTTCATGTAACACTAGGGTTGGAAAGCATGCTCTGTGTTTGGTTGAAAATCAAGAAAGCAAATAACTCAAATAATAGCTCTCTCACCAGTGTGCTGGGCATATTAAAAAATTATGTACTTTGAGAAGATAAAGACTGCCATTTCCACAAATAATTCCTCTCCTTGCCTCAGGCTTTGAAAAACCATTTTCAAACTCTTTTCTAAATTTAATGTCCTTTGCCTTCTCACATGCCATACTGTATTTCTTACAAAATGATTTAATGAGAGTGTATTGTGTGCTGGGCCTTATTCTGAGAGCTTTATGTACATTAACTCAGTTAATCTTTACAGCACCCAAGGAAGAATATTCTTCATTCCCATTTTGAATAGAACTCAAAACAAGAAAGGGGGTGACAGGCTAAACATGCTTTGTGTGAGCTTTCTCTGGGGTCTCCATATCACCAGCACCTGAATGGAGCTGGCAAAGATGACCCTCAGAACCAGCTAGGCCTCCACCTGCCAATCACACTCATTCCCATTAGTATGAGTCTCCTTCCAGGCTCCTACTGTCTGTGGGCTAGTATAGGTTTCTACTCTGTGAGGGCAATGAGTGGACTGTCAATCTCTCACTGCTGTCCTGATCATCTTTGCTTTGAGGCCTGAATAGTAAAGTCAGGCAAATTGTAAATACAAATACAGACAAAACTCCAGGATGTTACCTCTCCCTGGGAAGTATAATTTTCAGCTTGATCCTGCATTTGAAGAAGTAGGGAGAGCAGATAGAGTAAAAGAATATAAACAGTCAGCCTTCTGTATCGGTGTGGCCGATATCCAAGAACTTAACCAATTGGGAGCAAAAATATTTAGGAAACAATTGTATCTATAAGGAATAGTTTTCTTTTCAATTACCTCTCTCCTAAGCAATAACAACTTTCCATGTATTTTATATCATACTATGTTTTATCAGTAATCTAAGAATCATTTAAATACTGAAAGGAAGCAGAGAGCACCTGGGCGCCCAGCAGGGAAGTGAGAGGTGAGGGTCATCCCTCCTTCAGGCCAAGCAGAGACTTCTGCTCTGTTCAGACCCAGGCCCGGAGACTGGGAGCAGCTTCGGCAGGACACAGACTGCACAGACCATGGTTGGTGTCATCGCATGGGAGCAGCCGAGACCCTGGAAGCACAGCCAAGTGGAGATGGCCATTGTCTGAGTCCAGACCCAGAGACAAAACACAGCCTTCGCAGGCTTCCCCTTGCTAAACCTGTGACTGCACGGAACCAGCCAACCCTCAGAACACACAACTGACTAAGAGCCACCAGACCAAGGAACAACTAAGAGCTGACCAAGAGCTAACCAAGTGAATTGAGGAAGCAATGGGCAGACGCCAGTGCAAAAATACATACAATACAAAGATCAACAAGACACCACCAGAAGAAGTAAATGGTTCTATAGCTTCAAGACCTGAACATAACAATGAAGAGGAAACAGAAGAAAATGACCTTACAAACAGCTTTATGAAGCTAAAAGAAGCCCTAAAAGAGGATATAAAAAAACTCCCTTAAAGAAATAGAAGAAAATTGGGAGAGAGGAAAAAAATCCCTGAAAGAAAATAAAGAAACTAAGAAAAAGAAAACAAACAGGTGGAAGAAACATTTCAGGAATTAAGAATTGAAATAAAAGCAATGAAGAAGGCACAAATTGAGACAAAGCTAGAAATAGAAAACCTGAAAAAAAGAACTGGAACCACAGATTCAAGCATAAGAAACAGAATTCAAGAAACAGAGGAAAAAAATCTCTGGAGTAGAAGACTCAATAGTAGAAAAAGATACATCAGTTAAAGAAAACATTAACACCAAAAAAAGACATAACACAAAATATCCAGGACATCTAGAATACCATGAAAAGGCTAAACCTGACTAATTGGACTCGAAGAAGGAGAACACTAGTTCAAAGGGACAGAAAATATATTCAACAAAAATCATAGAAGAAAACTTACCCAATGTAAAGAAGGAAATGCCTATAAAGATACAGGAAGCCTACAGAACACCAAATAGACTAGACCCACAAAAAAACAAGTCTGCTCACCATATAAGAATCAAGCCACTAAACCTACAGAACAAAGACAAAATACTAAAAGCTGCAAAGGGAAAAGGTGAAATCATCTATGAGGGCAGACCCATCAGAATAACACCAGACTATACAATGGAAACAATAAAAGCAAGAAGGGCCTAGTCAGACATTATACAGACACTAAAAGTCCATGGATGCCAACCTAGACTATTGTACCCAGCAAAAATATCAATCAACATAGATGGAGTAAACAAGATATTTCACAACAAAACCAGATTTAAATAATACCTATTCACAAATCCAGCTCTACATAAAGCCCTAGAGGGAAAACTCCAACCAAAGGAAACCAGAAACACCCATGTAGCCACAAACAACTGATAAACCCACAGAAGAAACCCACTCCACCCCAAAAAAGAAATACAAGCCACCATTAAAAATAACAGGAAATACTGATCATTAGTCATTAATATCCCTTAACATCAATGGACTCAATTCACATATGAAAAGACACACCCAGGCACGATGAATACAAAAACAGAAACCATCCTTCTGCTGCAGACAAGAAACGTACCTCAGCTTCAAAGACAGACATAGGCTCAGAAAAAGGGTTAGGAAAAGACTTTCCAATCAAATGGCCCTAAGAAAAAAGCTGGTATAGCCATTCTAATATCTAACAAAATAGCATTTAAACTAAAATCAATAAAAAGAAATGAGGACAGACACTACTTATTCATCTCAGGAAAAATCCAACAAGATGGAATTTTAATTCTGAATATCTATGCCACCAACACAAGGGTACCTACATATGTAAAAGAAATACTACTAAAGCTTAAACTTCATATCAAACTTGACACACTAATAGTAGGAGACTGTGGATGCATGTTAGATATTAAATAAATCCTGGGATATCAGAGAGACCACACAGTCAAATCCTAGGTAGACAGCTTAGGAAATCCTTGATCCTTGAATACAAGGATAAACAGCTGAGTCAATCACACACACCTTTAATCCTAGCACAGGGAAAACCGGGAGTGGTGACCAACATCCTTAATCCCATAACTCCAGAGACAGAACTTCTTCTGTTTCTGTGAGTTCAAGACTACACACCTTTAATCCTAACCGGGATGGGATAGGGTATATAAGGGCTCATAGAAACCAGAAGCAACTGGCAGAAGTAACCAGGAGCGAGGCTGAGGAAGTTGCAAGACAGCTGGATGAGAATTGTCTGTGGTGCTTTCTCTCTCTGATATTTCAGCTTTTCCCTGATATAACCCAAATTTGTGCTACTACATTTGGTGTTCAACCTTGATACAGGAATCCCCTCCCCCCCAAAAAAAGCCACTTACTGACCAGAACAACACGTGACTGGAGGAGTAATTATTAGCTGGTTAGGCTCCTGAGTTAGCCTCCAGCTTTAGGCAGACCTGGCAACATATGTTTCAATTTCACCTTTGTCTGGGTAACTTTTTTCACTCAGTGGCCTCTTTCTCCTGGTGGGTTGCAGGTTCTTTCTCTTTCTGAACCCCTCCTTGGGCTGCTATAACACTAAGTAGCTGCCCCACTTCACAGCCATTTGTATAGATCTTTATAAGTAAATTGGTGAATACAACAGATATTTTTTTAAAAGGGGCAAATTTTCTTAAGGCAATGGAGGGTGCTTGATCTTTCTGTGATCTTTCTCTAGATGATATGATATTAGAACTAGTAAAGGAAAAGATAAATAAAGTAGATGGAATTATCCTCATAATGCTTATTATGAATATTTTTTGTTGTTTGACTTCTGTTTTATCATTGAAGAAGTCAATTAATGTGAATGCTAAAAAAGAAGTCTTTAAAAAGTCTATTAAAAAGGACCTCAAAGATATTCAAACACAGAGGAGTATAAAGAATAGACCTGAGCAATAGCATCTAAAGCTACAGAAAAAACAGCCTAAGTTTATCTGACAGCCAACACTAATATACCTAGTAACCATTAAAAAAATCAAAAGAGGACAGAGATATAAGAGAAGTTAATTGGGCTCTAGTACATATAATAGAACTGAAAAGGTGCGTTCACCATTTGTAAAACAAATGTTGAATTTATGGTCTTGCAACCGGATCACGCCTACAGACTGATTCGATACGGTTACTGCTGTTTTGGAACCAGGGCCACTTTTACAGAGGAAATCATGGTGGAAGGAGGAGGCTAAAATAATTGTACAAAGAAGCAGAGCCAGGGGCACAGAAGTCTCCCAAAACCAACTTCTTGGAGAACGAGAATATTCTGAATACTGAAAGGCAATCTCTATGCAGTGAACACACTCTTGATTTATGCAGCGTGGCAGCCCTAAATGCTTGTGATTGGATAGAAGAAGTAGGAAAGACAACTGAACCATTCACAAAACTAATTCAAAGCCAAAAGAAAATTTTTACAGACTTTGTGCAGAGATTATCTGCAGCAGTAAATAGGATAGAACTGGATTCAGAAGTACAGTGAATAATAATCAAATCCCTGGCATTTGAGAACGCTAATACACAATGAAAAAAAAAAAAAAAAAAAAAAAGACTGTTAAAAGCAAGGTCAGCAACCTCAGAGGACTGGATTTGTGAAACAATTAGTGCAAATTCTTATGAAGGTGATGATAATTGGGCAGGAGAGGTTATTTCTATAAGTATAAGAAAAAGGCAAAATGTTAAATGTTGTAATTGTGGAAGGCAAGGACATATACAAAGAAATTGTAATCAAGGTGTTCCCAGAGACATGGCCTTTGTAAGGAATAATCACAAGAGAATTATTGTGGAGTATGCAGGAGGTGTGGAAAAGGTAGACATTGGACTAATGAATGTTGGTCAGACAAGGTAACATTTTGCTTTCAGGAAACACCCTGAGGGAGCCTTCAAAAGTCTCCAAATCCCCTAAAGCCCCCATATCAAATCCAGTTAAGGCTTTTCCTGTCATCTCAGAAGAAACCCCTTCCCACAGTGATCAAAAAATATAATGGCTATTATAAAAAACCTGTTGCTCTGGATAATAGAATACCCAGAGGAGGGAAGAGAGAGAGAGAGAGAGAGAGAGAGAGAGAGAGAGAGAGAGAGAGAGAGAGGAGAAACTACAAAACAAAACTGATAAAGATTAGAAAAGAAACTTCCCCAAAGTTAGGGTTAGGTTTGGGGAAGGATTTTGCTTTTGTTTCCACAAGTGAAGAAAAGTTATGGGTATCATCAAAATTCATAAAGATTCAATTTGAACCAGAGAAACTTCTTCAAAATAAGAATTGATGGATCATCTACCCATACTACAATTCTTTAAGTTGTAAGAAAAAACAAAAGGTTGGGGCAAGTTTTTGTTTTTGTCTTTACAGAAAACCATAAATACCCATCTTGAAGATCTTAAAAGACCTTGGGCATATAGACATCTACAACAGAAGAGAGGCTATCCAGAAAAATTCAGAAGCAAAAGAATATCACATCTATTTGTACCAATATACTCTATGTGGTAAAATCTTTCTTCTTAACCTCTATCTTTAATTACAAGATAAGTTGAAGTCCCAGTTAAATTGTAAATAAAAGCTGGCTTTGGAGTTGGAATGTGGCTGTCTCCTTCTCTAAACCCAAGTATATTTGTTAAAGGAAAATGCAAAATCTCTGTATCATATCAGACTAGCTATCTGATATGGGACAGAAGAATGACTAAAAAGAAGGGACAGTTCTATTATCACTAATCCTATTCAGAATAAAAAGTATGCATTTAGCTTCCTGTATATTGTGTTAGGTTTTAGTCTCTTATCAGTTTTCAGCAGTGATCCATGACAATGCCTAATTGTGAACTGAAAATATCCAAAAGGAAGATGGGGCCCCACAATAGGGATATCATATGGACTATGACAAAGCTACCAGGCTGACTAGATTAGATTTGGACTACAAACTACTCAGAAAAATTTTGAGGTAGCTAGCTGAGATGAACCAGCTTCACAGACTCCTCTCAAGCCAGGACCTGAGACAAGTCGTGTATTGTCCTGTTATACAGAGAATGGATAGCAAATAATACAGCTACATATTTCAGGACTTGACAATCAATAATACTTTTCTTTTCAGGATCCCCTAAAGATGCCGTTGCCCCCTAGAGGTGGGGTGGGTGGTTTTTGGCTTTTCAATGGGTTGTAGATGATTTTCATTGTTTAGGGTAATTGATTAACAATTGTTATTGGTTATGGTTAGAAAAAAAGCTAAACAAGAGAGATTAGACTTAGGGTTCTTGTTTAAAAAAAGAAAAAAGGGATACAGATATGATAGGATATAAGGGTACATTATTGAATTTATTTTTTAAAAAAGAAATTACTAGCTTTAAATATTTTACATTGGATTTGATTTTTTGTACATTGTATACAAATTGTGTATATTGATATATGGTTGAGATTGAGATTAATTTTGTCACTGTACATAATCCTGTTTGTTCAAGGTATTATACAATGTAATACAAGTTGCTAGTATAGGAAAATTATTATTACCAACTAATTAGGGTATAAATAAATGCAAGTTAGTAGTTAGACATTACAATCAGTCATATTAGATATGTTTTCAAGATCAGATATAATTTAGATGGATAGGTCTTCTTCAAGCACTTCAGAGATCCATAGAATATAGCATTTAAGATATTTCAAAAACATAAGTTATTATTTTTTGACAATGAGACATCTCCTCCTGGCAACACCAATCCACTTCAGAGAAAATTATGAACATCAAGGAAACTCCTCCACATGAACTGACATTCTTTGTGACAAAAGTTAGCCACTGGATAAGAAGGTACTCTTGCCTTGACTACTGACAATATGATATTCAAAACAAATAAGGAGGAGAAATACACAAAAGAATTAGCAAACCTTGCCAAGACAAGGTAGAAAGGACTTTGAAAATATCCTGCTGCCCAGAGAAGTCTGTCAGACATGCTAAGCCTGTAGGTTGAAGTTGGACACTTCAACAACACAGAAATACTTTGAGTGACTGTCATGTAGCCAGCAGTTTCATTTCTTAAATTTTTGGAAGTTGCTATTACTTAATATTATGTCCTTCGTGGGTATCTGAGGAATTTGAAGATGAAATAGTTAATATAGTTTTCTAGTGACAGTTTTAGAAAAAAATCTCACTTAGAAGTTAAAGTATTTAAGTTTAAGAGAGATTGAATTATAGCTTTTAGTAATACAAGTTAGATACAAATTGGATTAGGTACAATACTTTGGACTCACCAAAATAGGATAAATAATGAAATACTTTCTTCAAATTTTTCATTTATCAATAATCTGGACATTTCTTATGTAATTATTGTTTGTATATTATTGTATATAATTATTGTTCCTATTGTATATGTTTTTTCCTATGTTAGTTATAACTTTAATTTTATTTTTGACACAAAAGGGGATATATGGCTATATGTTAGATATTTAATAAACCCTGGGATATCAGAGAGACCACACAGTCAAATCCTAGGTAGACAGTTAGGAAATTCTTGATGCTTGAATACAAGGATAAACAGTTGAGTCAATCACACACACCTTTAATCCTAGCACAGGGAAAGCTGGGAGTGGGACCAACATCCTTAATCCTATAACTCCAGAGACAGAACTTCTGGTTCTGTGAGTTCAAGGCTACATGCCTTTAATCCTAACCTGACTGGGATAGGGTAGATAGGGGCTGGAGAAACCAGGCAGAAACAGAAGAGACTGGCAGAAGCTACTAGGAGTGAGGCTGAGGAAGTTGCAGGACAGCTGAGTGAGAACTGATTGTGGTGCTTCCTCTCTCAGATATTTCAGCCTTCCCCCAATATTTGGCTCAGAATCTTCTTTACTTACAACCCAAGTTCATGCATCTATAGGAGACTTCAGTACCCCACTTTCACCCTTGAATAGGTCAACCAGACAGACAAACAAGAGAGAAATAAGGGATGTAGCAGAAGATATGACCCAAATGAACTTAATAGATATATCAAAGTTTTTCAATAAAGTTTTAATTATGGATAAAAAAATAGATATATCAAACTGTCTATCCAAACAAAAAGAAATATACACATTTCTCAGCACCTCATGGAATTTTCTCTAAAACTGACCGCATATTAGGTCATAAAGCAAGTATCAACAGATACAAAAAAATGGGGATAACTCCCTGTACCGTATCAGATTATCATGATCTAAAGTTAGAGATCAACAACATCAAGAATCACAGAAAGCCTACCCATTCATGGAAACTAAATGTCACTCAAACATCATGAACCACCTCTGGGTCAAAGAAGAAATTAAGAAAGAAATCAAAGACTTCCTAGAATTTAACAAAAATGAGTCCACAACATACCCAAACTTATGGGACATAATGAAAGCAGACTTATAAGAAAAATTTATAGCACTTGATGCCTATATGAAATACCTAGAGAAATCCCACACAAGAGAACTAACAGCACAGCTGAAAATCCTAGAACAATTAGAAGCAAACTCACCTAGAAGGAGTACATAGCAGGAAATAATCAAACTTAGGGCTGAATTCATTACAATTGAAACAAAAAGAACAATATAAAGGATCAATGAATCAAAGAGTTGGTTCTTTGAGAAAGTCAACAAGATAGATAAACCATAAACCAAACTAGGAGAGAGAGAGTATCCAAATCAATAAAATCAGAAACAAAAAGGTGGACATAACAACAGATCCCCAGGAAATCCACAGAATTATCTGGTCTTACTTTGAAAATCTATACTTCACAGAAATGGAAAACCTAGAAGAAATGGACAGCTTTCTGGACAGGTACAGCTTACTAAAATTAAATCAAGATCAGATTAAAGAGCTAAATGGACCTGAAATCCCAAAGGAAATTAAAACTGTTATTAGAAGTCCCCTGAGTAAAAAAGCTCAGACCCAGATGGTCTCAGTGCAGAATTCTACCAGACATTCAAAGAACAAATACCAATACTCCTCAAACTGTTCCATACAGTAGAAACTGATGGAATATTTCCAAACTCTTCATTATGAGGCCAAAATAAGCCTAATACCCAAGGTACTCAAAGATGCAACAAAGACAGAGAATTAAAGACCAATTTCCCCCATGAATATTGATGCAAAATTCTCAACAAAATTCTGGCAAACCAAATCCAACAACATATCAAAAAAAAAATCACTGGCCATGATCAAGTAGGATTCATCCTGGAGATGTAGGAATGGTTTAACATACAAAAAATTGTGTATGTCATCCATTATATAAACAAACTGAAGGAAAAAAAAAACACATGATCATCTCATTAGATCCTGAGAAAGCCTTTGTCAAAATCCAACACTATTTTATGATAAAAGTCCTGGAAAGGTCAGGAATACAGGGAAAATATCTAAATATAATAAAGGTGATATACAGCAAGCTGATAGCCAACATCAAACTAAATGGATTAAAAACTCAAAAAAAAAATCCTACTAAAGTCAGGAACTAGACAAGGCTGTCCCCTCTCCCCTTATCTATTCAATATAGTTCTCGAAGTTTTAGCTAAAGTAATAAGAGAACAAAAGGAGATTAAGGGGATACAAATTGAAACAGAGGAAGTGAAACTATCTTTATTTGCAGATGACATGTTTGTATACATAAGTGACTCACAAATTTCTATCAAGGAACTTCTATAGCTGAAAAACACCTTCAGCAATGTAGCAGAATACAAGATTAATTAAAAAAATCAATAGCATTTCTATACACTAAAGATAAACAGACTGAAAAGGAAATAAAGGAAACATCACCCTTTATAATAGCTACAAATAGCATTAAATACCTTGGTGTAACTATAACCAAAGAAGTAACAGATTGGTTTGACAAAAACTTTAAATCACTGAAGAAAGAAATTGAAGAGGATATCAAAAAATGGAAAGATCTCCCATATTCCCAGATAGGTAGGATCAACATAGTAAAAATGGCAGTCTTACCAAATACAATCTACAGATTCAATGCAATTCCCATCAAAATCCCAACACAATTTTTAACAGACCTTCAAAGAACAATACTCAATTTCATCTGGAATAACAAAAAAGCCAGGATTGCCTAATCAATTTTGCTCAACAAAAGAACCTTGGGAGGCATTACCATAATCCGACTTCAAGCTATACTATAGAGTTACAATAGTAAAAACAGCCTGGTACTGGCATAAAAGCATACTTGTGGATCAATGGAATCAAATTGAAGACCTCGACATTAACCCACACACCTGTGAACACCTGATTTTTGACAAAGAGGCCAAAAATATTCAGTAGAAAAAAGATAGTATCTTCAACAAATGGTGTTGGCATAGCTGGATTGCATTGTGTAGAAAAACACAAATAGATCTAAGCCTATCACCCTGCACGAAACTCAAATCCAAGTGAATGAAAGACCTGAACAAAAA
Organism: Sigmodon hispidus; assembly: GCA_004025045.1. Lineage (NCBI taxonomy): Eukaryota > Metazoa > Chordata > Mammalia > Rodentia > Cricetidae > Sigmodon > Sigmodon hispidus. The sequence goes on from PVIH01004347.1 coordinate 74,665, forward strand.
CCCAGCTACACTGAACTTGATAGAAAAGAAAATGGGAAATACCCTCCAATGCATTGGCACAGGTGACTACTTCCTAAATATAACACCAGTAGCGCAGACACTAAGAACAACAATCCATAAATGGGACCTCCGGAAACTGAGAAGCTTCTGTAAGGCCAAGGACACAGTAAATAAGACAAAGTTACAGCCTACAGAATTGGAAAGCCCTATAAGTAACAGAGGATTGATCCCTAAAATATAGAGAGAACTCAAGAAACTAGAGCCCAAAGCTCTAAATAACTCAATGAAAAAATGGGATTCAGCACTAAAAAGGGATTTCTCAGCAGAAGAATTACAAATGGTTGAAAGGCACTTGAAAAAATGTTCATCATCTTTAGCCATCAGAGAAATGCAAATCAAAACAACTTTGAGATACCACCTAACACCTGTTAGATTGGCTAAGATTAAAAACATAGATGACAGCCTATGCTGGAGAGGATGCAGAGCAAGGGGAACACTCCCCCATTGTTGGTGGGAGTGTAAGCTTGTTCAGTCACTTTGGAACACAGTATGGTGGTTTCTCAGAAAATTGAGAATCAATCTCCCAAAGGACCCAGCAATACCACTTCTGGGTATATACCCTAAAGATGCACATTCACACTTCAAAGGCTTTAGCTCAACTACATTCATAGCAGCATTATTTGTAATAGCAAGAACCTGGAAACAACCTAGATGCCTCTCAAATGAAGAATGGACTAATAAACTGTGGTACGTCTACACGTTTACTCAGCAGTAAAAACAAACAAAAAAGCTATCCTAAAATTTGTAGGCAAATGGAGGTATCTGGAGAATTTCCTCCTGAGTGAGATATTAGAAGCCCAGAAAGATAAGCTCGGGATGTACTCACTCATTAGTGAGCTTTAGACAAAAAGCGAAAAAACAAAACAAACACACAAATAGCAATGAACAATCAAGCTGCATGGTGCAATCACTGAAAAGTTTTGGATCAGAAGGAACTTAAGAGAGACTTGTAGAGATTCTCCTAGGAAGAGAAAATTGAGAAGATCTTAAAGAGTGCCAACTGAGAGCATAAGGAGTTGCAACCTAGAAGAGGTGGGAAAAAGTCACGAGAGGAGGGGAAGACGGAGTGAGAGGACCAAGAAGAAGGGAGAAATAAAAAAGAGATGGAGATCTTAATAAAGGAAGCCAATGTGGGGTTGGGGAAAAACAAACAAACAAAAAAACAGATGCTAGGATCACCCATAAGAACTCACAGGATGTTCCTGGCTAGGTCTCCAACAAATAGTGAAGATGTTACCTAGACAAGACTTCCCCTATAATCAAATGAATAGCCACCCCAAGTGCCATTACAGAACCTACATCCAACAATGAATAGAGGTTGAGGCAGAAACACATGGCTGAACACTGGGCTGGGCTCCTGATCCAGTTGAGAACAGGGGAGAAGAGTATTATGAGCAAGGGGATAGGGCTAATGAGGAAAACACCCATAGTGATGACTGGCTGGAGCTCTGGAGAGCTCACTGAATTAAGAACAGCCCATGGGGAATCTTCAAGAAAAGGACCTAGGCCTTCCAAGGATAGGCAGCTGTCCACTGACATGGGCAGCATGTGGAGTCTTAAGGGGAGAGATCATACTATGTTTCTATGTGTGGAGTGGCACTTTGGAGCCCACTCTTCCCTGAGGAACACCTAAGCCAGACATGACATTACTATGAGGAAATCCGACCTGCCTGGAGTGCATGCTGAGTTGATCCACCTTGGTATTACTAGCCCTCTTTGGGGAGGGGATGGGGGATGGGGAGGAAGGAGGCTGTAGGCAGATAGGAAGGGACTGGGAGGGGGAAGGGAGGGATAGCAAGGGGATACATTAAAAAAAAGAACTTTATTTTCTAAAAATAAGTAAACACATATGTTGTAGAAGATCATCAGGCCCGTTTGGGCCCAGAGGTTCAGACCTGGCCCATGGCAGCTTTTGTCCCCCAAAGAAATGAATCAGACACTTATATTAACTTCATACTGTTTGGCCCATGTATCACGCACACTACTAGCTAGTTCTTTCATGCTAATTCAACCCATTTCTTTAATCTACTTGCCTCATGTCCCAGCCCGTGGCTCACCTGTATTTCTTACATGGCTCTTCTTCTTGGGAGTCAGATGGTGACTGGCTAACTCCATCCTCTTTCTACCTGTCTGTCCTCTGATTCTCCACCCATTTCTATGGTGCTCCACATAGGCCAAACCAGTTACTTTATTTATATCATGCAGGAACATTTCCACCACACACATAACAATTTTTTAAAAAGAATGATTTAAGTATGCCAAAAGATGACTGTAGGTCATAAGCCAATATTACACAATTTATATTAGGAATATTTGTGGAATTTAGTATTCTTAGGAATTCTGCACCCTGTACTCCATGGGTTAGAGGATGAAAGATCCTAGGTAGCATGCATGCTTGTGTTCACATGTGTAGCCAGTTGTGACTGCTGAGTTAGCAGACACTGGCAACTTAGGAGCTTTAACTGCTGACTCCATCATTAGTTTTTCAATCTTGTGATAAAAATTGGGCTTAAAACGTTGAAGAATTCCCAGAAATGGTGTGTGTGTGTGTGTGACATGGTTAAAGTCAGACTTCTGTGTCATCTCTTTTAATATAGGAAAGAAAGTATATAAAGGAGGAAGAAGCTTTATGTGATTTTAAATTGTATACATAGTAGATAGTCTTTTATGTCAAGCTAGATTCTAACGTTAGCCCAGTGATACTAAGAAGGCTACCTGAAAGCAAATGTCAAAAAGAATATGCATTCTGGGAAACGACTTTTCAGAGACTACATTAACTAATCCTAAATCAATGTATTGTGACATTAAATAAAATTAGTATACACAAAACAACGAATAGTCACTGTATGTTTTATAAGTTCCATAATATGATGGATATTGCATTGATTGAGAAGGGCATACTGACTGCAAACTAAGTTGACTGTAGACACAGATAATATGCAGTGCTCCTATGGCCATCTTCCTATTGTCTGAAGAGATAAAGCCTTTGGCTTTGGTTGCCCTTCCATTTACTGAAGGGGAAGTCAGTATTTTCAGCATCCTGGCAGCAAAACAAAAGATGTCTTTGCAAACAGCCTAGTTTTTATTGACTATGTTATCTGACTGTCTAAGCTGTGGTATTTTGAAGAATTCAGAACAAGACTAAAATAAGGGCACACTTGCCAGAGAATGAGAAGAAGAAAAGTTTGGAAAAAAATTAAAATCTCTAGAAAGACTAAAGTTACTGAAAATAAGATCATTATCTCTGTGTATATGGTGAATCTTTAATTTTGATACTTAAGTAAACTATAAAGCCCTGTCTCATTGAAGGAACTTAAATTTATTAATTGTAAGTAAAATATAAGCAACCTATTTTCTAGCATTTGGAAGTGAGATACAGATAGCTCATGTTAAAGTCAGATTTACTGAATTAGACAACACAGCCTAGAGTAGAGTGATTTGTGTGAAAAGACCTGAGGGAAGGAGCAGGGGAGAGGAGTTCAAGCCAGGTCACCATCATCAAACAGCATAAGTCTCACTTCTTCTGAGGATGATGATGATGATATTGAGGAAGCAGGAGGGAAGGGAAGAGAGGAGGAAAAGTAGCAGTATTCCAGCATGATGGTCATATGAGGGGTGAATGCAGAAGAATATCATGGTAGAGCTTGAGCTATATAATAAGAACCTGTCTCAAAAAAATAAAACTGTGCCAGAAAGTGATGGTACATGCCTTTAGTCTCGGAACTTGGGAGGCAAAGGCTGGCTGATTCCTGAATTTGAGGCCAGCCTGGACTAAAGTGTGAGTTCTAGGACAGCCAAGATAATACAAAGAACCTCAAACAAAACAAAACACTGAAAACCAAAAAACCAAACCTAACCAAATCAAAGGAAAAAACTGAAAAACAAGAAAAAGTGTTCCTAGATATCAAGACAGATATGGGTCTTTAAACTCCAATATCTCGATCATATTCACAGAGGAGGGGATAAAGAAGTGCAATGTGGCCCTTGAGGATGAGTCCTAGATTTGATTTAGAGATGAACAGGATTGTGACTGTATAATACCAAGAAGAATGTAGTATTTACACCCATAAGTAACTGGTCATATTCACTCAGAAGCTTGAGGTAGAGGAACTGGGCTCAGTGCTCTGATGGAGACTGACCCTGGGGCCGAGCAGACCTTCTCAAAGGAATGGCACCCTTGCCCCAGGTACTTTTCCAGTCTCTGAACATTCCTCCTTCCTTGCTGCTTGTCTGTGCCTGCCCTGCACATCTCTTGTAGGCCCACTCTGTATGTGATACCTGATCCCCGGTATCATTCCTGATCCTGATTCTCTGTGTGCGACAAGCTACTACCTACCTGTGGATGATAGTGATTAAGAGCAATGGATCTCTCACCTATGAACAAGACTTAATTTATACAGTTGCTAGCCTTATTCCCATCTCTTCCACCCCTGCCACTTCAGAGAGAGTTGTTCTGCACACAAAAGGTGAGAGAAGAGTTGCAACAGTTTAATATCTACACAGTGCTTTTCCCCTTCCAGCTTAACATTTAAAAATTTAGAAAAAGCAAGTAAGCAAAGTTATAGGCAAACCTTGTTTTCTGTGTCAATGAGAATCCCCACAAGAACACAGCAAAAATACCATAACGACTTGAACATTCTTTCCACTATTTTGTATATTAAGCTCTGTTAAGTGGGTGGGTCATGGCCAGCTCTTCTTATAATTGCAGATTTCTTTATGCTTACTGGTTGTGGAAAATGTGACTATTTATGTAAACACATATTTGCAAATACATGTTTGCTTATAAATGTATGTTAACTATTAATTCATATGCATATAATACTAAAATATATTCTTGTTCTTTTGATATATGCTGTAATTTCCTACTAACCTGTGTGTGTAAACCTTATACAAAATCTCAGTGTAATGACATGTTTCTGCATCTTGGCTCCCATGCTGAATAACATCCATGCTTTCTTGTGAAGCAGCAGAATCTTGAGCATTTAGCATGTGCATTTTCAGCTACAGCTATGTAGTTTTCTTCTGAAAACAGCTTTTTTCCCACAGCACAGAACAGAGGTCAACAGTAAAGCAATTAGAGAAATTCTCATTAATTTGACTATTTGATATCTTTTTCACTTGCAGTAACATTTTCCCAATGAAACAATAATGTCAGGACAGGAGGTTGAGTTGGATAGACAGAGACATTGAAAAGATGGAAAACAACTTAGAACCTGTAGTTTGCTTTTTGTCTGCAAATTTTCACCAATGGTACCTATAGCTGTACTGGGTACAAAAGAAAATTCTTGAAACAGAAATAAAAAGTATATTTAATTATGCCATTAAGCTTATGTTGAAAATCACTTTTCCATCCCGTGGAGCGTAGGAAGCACTCATGTTAATTTACCAGTAAGTTTTGTGATTTTTTATTATTATTATCCTCCTAATTAAGGTCATGAATACATGGATTTAATCCTACATTAGGCTCAAATCAATATCTCCTCTTGTTAGTGTAAATAATAAGCACAGTGAGTGTGTGAATGTGTATAGGTTTTTTTAAAAGTAGCTGTGAAATGAGCTAATCTGATGACATTCATGCTGCTAGAGATGGAGTTGATGATTATTTACATGAGACCACTGGGTCCCCAACCTTCTCTGGCACTGAAGGAAGAAAGCTCATATTTTTCAGCAGAAGTGGAATTAATTCTGTGACCATGTGCTCTTCTGAAGAAGCAATGGCTCATGGTCCTTTATATTTATGAGAGATTTAACCATTTAGTGATATAGTTATGTCTTTTATAGTTAGGTCGCATGACTAGACAGTCAGACTTTTAAGTAAAATTGCCAGAGACTTGGCCCTTCACTCAAGGGTTTTCTTGGTGGACTATGAAAGCAGAAATGGTGCATGGAGAGACTGGTGAATTTGCAAACATAATAAGAGAGAACATTATGAATTTCATTATGTGAATTTTATCTTCATGGTCCATAAATTGAATTATACCATTTCTTATGTCCTACATTTACTGCAATATTCTTGCTATTTCTTGTTTCCGTGCTTTGCTTATAAAATAACAACTGAACATTTTGAAGAGTTTCAGCCCCTACAATCTGAGCTAATGAAGCACCTTGAACATCTTTTTGATGCCATTTGTAGAGTTAAGTATACAATGCCAGCTTTAGGTATTAGTTAGCTATTTAAATTTGGAAAGACCAAATTTTACCCCTCATCCTTTAAATGATTGGGAAACATTTCAGATTGGATTACCACAGAGGAGTTTTGCAACACTCAGCTACAAGCCAGGCTGAACATTACAATTTCTCATTAGGCAGAAAGCAGCTAGGAGGTGTCATGTTGTCCCATGGACTCCTGGCTCCTTCAACATGCTCAGCACCTTGAACCCAGTCAGTAAAATTTTAAAAAGAATACATACACTAACCAGAACAATGCAAACAAATATTAGTTCTTATTTTGATGTTTAAATTACTGATTTGGTAAACTAAAAGATAAATTACATAAGAACATGCCTGATTTCCACAGACTACTGATCATATTTGCAAATGGTAATTTGCAAATCATATTTGTAAATTTGTCTGCAAGACAAGCATCTTAAGTCATAGGGTACTATAGAGCCTGATTCTAATTGATACTCAAAAATATTTGCTGGAAATAAACTAATGAAGAGAAACTCCAGTAGGTTGCCTACAGATCCTCTCTTCTCCCCTTGTTTCCCCAGATCCAATACCCCTGTCTCATCCCCAGCTCTCCAGCAGAATACCTGTGGCAACTTTCCATGTCCCTTTGTTCCTCTGGATCCAATCTCCTTCCAATCTTCCTTCTTCTGCTCAGTGCTTTGTCCCAGCCACCAACTCCAACAGACAACCTGTTAACGTAAAGGACCCATTTTGCTCCATCCACTAGTCATAGTTTTGTCCCCAGGAATCTGCTGCAGTCTATCTTGCCTCTCTGACTGCATCCCCAACCAACACATGGATCTCCTCTCATCTCTCTTCCCCTAACTCATCCAAGTATCCCAGCCTCTGTCACCAGCAGCAACTGGGAACACATCAGCTGAGCTAGGCTAGGGAAGCATGTAAGCCATCCAAAGACTGTTTTCCCTCTTCCCTCCCTACCACAAGCCCTATCTCTACCCTTAGAACACCTATGGCAACTTTTCCTGTCTTCATACTCCTATATCTTTCTATCCCACAGATACTATCTCTTAACTTCCCTTGCTACATTTTGTTACTTTGTCCAAACCTCCAACTCTAGCAGACACCCCTTGGTCATCACAGGCCAGGGAAGCATGTAAGCTGCCTGCAAACCCTGTCTTCTTTTTCTGTCCCCAGAACCAATATGCCATCATCACTGCCAGTTTTGCAACAGAACACGTAATGCAATCTGTCTTACCCCTCTGTGCACATCTCCTGTGTATCCTATCCCACAGACCTTCCCTTTCTAAACTCCCTCTCCCCAGATATTGCTTTATAGTAGTCTCTAACTCCAGCAGGCAATCTCTGCTAGCCTATAGACTATCCATGCCAAGCAAGCAGGTAGGCTCTCTATAGATCTTTTTGTCTCTTTCTGTTCCTCTATGTCTAACCTCCAAGTTTCATTCTTAGTACTAAAACAGACTCTCTTAGGTAATTTTTCTTTACTGTCTCCCCCATTCCAAAGAGACTAAAAAAAGCATGTTCTTGTTGAATACTCTGTTCTTCTGCCTCCTGTAGACATCCTCAAAGCCCCTAGCCTATCCTCATTCCTAAGTGTATGCTGTTTTATTTTATATTTAATAAAAACCAGCCTGGAATATCAGAGAACAGACTCACTCACAGTAAAGCCTTAAGGGTCAGAGAGTGGTGACTCACACTTTTTATCCCATCACTCAGGAGACAGAGATCTTTCTGCATTTTTGTGAGTTCAAGACCTAACAGCCAAGCAGTAGTAGCTCACACCTTTACTCCTAACTCTAGGATAATGATGCAGGGTTGAACCCGGAAGCGAAACAACTAGATGGGGAAGAGGGGAAGATATTTAAGGGAGGAGAAACAGAGATTCAGGCATCTGTAGAAGCAACCAGACCAGCCAGGCAGAGGACTCTTGACGATAGCATTTACCCTGTTCAGCCTGAGAAATTGACTGGGTGAGAATTGACTGTAGTCTGTTTTCTCTCTTTGATATTCTAGCTTTTCTCCAATATCTGGCTCTGGGTTTTTATTATATACTAATTAGAATTTGTGCAATATAAATATCAACTCTCAGAAACAGATTTTACCTGGAACCTGACCATACTATGTAGTCTACAAAGCATTTCATATCAGAAAACACACAAGCATCATATTTGCTGAAAATCTAGAGAGGAATCAAAAACCTAGGAAGAAACCATTCACCAAACAGAGACAAATCCAGAAATCAATACTTAAGCCTATAATTAACCCAATTCCAGGTACCTAGACACCAGCATAAAAAAAAAATCCATAACAGACAGGGACATATATCTTCAGAAGAACCCACTTTTCCTAAAACAGCAAGCCTTGCATGTTTCAACCCAGCTGAAACACAAGAAAAGATCTTAAAATTACCCATATGAAGATGATAGAGGTGTGTAAAGGGTAAATGAATAAATTCCCTACAGAGATCCAGGAAAACACAAACAAAAAGCATAAGGAAATAGATAAAATGGATTAAGACGTGAAGATGAAAATGGAATCAACAGAGAAAACCTAAACTGAGGAAATTCTGGAAATGAAAAATTTATGAATTTGAACATGCTTCATGAACAGGACACAAGAACTTAAAGAGTCTCGGGTTGAAGATATATAGAAGAAATAGATCCATAAGTCAAAGAAACTGTTAAATCCATAAACCTCATGACACAAAACATTTAGGAAATTTGGGACACTATAAAAAGAACAAATCTAAGAATAGTAAAGAAAATAGAAGAAGAAGAAATCTAGCATAATGGTCAAGAAAATGTCTTCAACAAAATCATAGAAGAAAAATTCCCTAAGCTAAAAAAGGGCATGCCTATAAAGGTACAAAAACCACACAGAACATCAAATAGATTTGACCAAAAAAGAAAGTACCTTTGCCACATGATAATGAAAGCACTAAACATGCAGACAAAGAATATTAAAAGCCTCAAAGGAAAAAGATCAAGAAATATAGTAAGGTAGACTCATTAGAATTACACTGGACTTTTCAATGGACACTCTAAGAGTCAGAGAACCTGTACAGATTCCCCTCAGACTCTAAGAAGCTACAGATGCTAGCCCAGATGAGTAACCCAGCAAATTTTTAAATCACCATAGATAGAGTAAATAAGGAATTCCATAAATGCAAATTTAAATAGTATCTATCTATAAATTTAGCCCTATAGAAGATATAGTTAAGAAGGTTAACTACACCCATAAAAATGCAGGCAAAATTTTACATGAGCAAAACCAAAAGAAGGGAAACACACACACACACACACACACACACACACACACACACACACACACACACACTTACTTACTCTCACACAAAACCAGGACAAACAACAAAATAACAGTAATCAACAACCATTGGTCATTGATATTTCTCCATGTCAATGCTCTCAATTCCTCAATAAAAATATACAGAGTAACAGAATGGATGTAAAACCAGAGTCTATCCTTCTGCTCCATTCAAAAAACATACTTCAATATCAAGAATGAGTATCACTTCAGGATAAAGTGTTGGAAAAAATATTCCAAGCAAATGGACCCAAGAAACATGATGACATAGCTATTTTAATTAACAAAATATTCTTCAAACAAAAACTAATCAAAAGATAGAATGAAAGAAATTTCAAGCTCATCAAAGGAAAAATTCACCTCGATGACATTTTAAGATCCGTGTCCTAAATATAAGGGCAACTGAATTTGTAAAAGAAACACTACTACAGCTTAAATCACATAATTCATGCTCACAGGTCATCAAGCATAAAACTAAACAGGGAAATGCTGGAGCTAACTTATAAACCAAATGAACCTAACAGATCTATAGGGAACATTCCACTGAAACACACACACACACAATATCCTTTCTCTGCATTGCACAGAAGTTCCTCCAAAATTGACCACATACTTGGAAACAAAACAAGTTTCAATGAGTACAAAACATTACAATGTCCCCTTCATCTTTCTAGACTACCATATGTCAATGCTAGATTTCAACAATAACAGATACAACAAAATCTTAGAAACACAATGAAAGTATAAAACCCTCTACTGAATAAAACATGGGTAATAAAAGAAACTAAAGACTTTCTAGAATGCAATGAAAATGAGTACACAACATACTCAGACTTACACAACACAAGGAAAGCTGTTTTAACAGGAAAGATCAAAGCACTGAATGCTTAAATTAAAAACAAAAACAAAATCTGGAGATATCTCATACTAGCAACTTATCAACACACCTGAAATCTCTAAAAAAAAAAAAAAAGTAAGCACATTCAAGTGAAGTAGATGACAGAAAATAATGAAACTGATGGCTGAACCCAATAAAGTAGAAACAGAATAACACAAAGAATCAATAAAACAAAGAGTTGATTTTTAGAGACTATCAACAAAATAGATAAACCCTCCAGCAAACTAAATAAAAGACAGAGAGATAATATTAAAATAAACAAAATTAGAAATGGCTTTTGACAAGACAGACTCTAAGGGATGCCAGACTTTGTGGAAATCCAGAGAGTCATAAGGATATGATGTAAAATTCTGAATTGCTTTCTTGAGATTCCCAGATATCCGAGGGTGAAACCCAATTCAGTCATTCAATTCAGACTCTCTCTTTGCATAATGTCTAACTTTGGGTCTTTGCATCTGCTGCCCAAGAAAGCCTCTCTGGTGACTACCAACCAAGTCCCGACTCTAGGGGTATAGTAGAATATCATTTGAAATCAATTTCTTGATCTTTTTTTCCTTGCCAGGACTCTAGGGGTATAGTAGAATATCATTTGAAATCAATTTCTTGATCTTTTTTTCCTTGCCAGTTGTGTTTGACTGTACCCTAGGTCTCTAGGCTATCAAGGATTCTGTTCAATATAGATCATGAGCCAATGCAAAACATGAGCTCCCTATCATGATGCGTGATGCAAGTGAAACCAAACATTGGTTGTTCTATTGGAAAATTGAAATGGATAATTTCTTGATATACACCACTTACTAAAGGTAAATTGGGATTAGTTAAGCAATCTGAGTAGACATAGAGCTTCTAGTTAAATAGAAGCAGTCATCCAACAACAACAACAACAACAAAAGCCCAGGGCCAGATGGTTTTTGCATAGATTTCTAGCAGACTTTCAAAGAATAGTTCATGCCAGTACTCCTAAAACTATTTCACTAAATAGAAACAGAAGGAAAATTGCCCCCCAAGCCCAGTGATTTACAATGCTACAACTACACTGATACCTGAATCACATGAAAACACAATAAAAAAAGAGAATTGCAAAGCAATTTCTTGTTTGAACCTGCAAAATTACTCAATAAAATACTTACAAACTGAATCCAAGAACTCATCAAAAAGAATATCCATTATGATTAAGTAGGCTTTATCCCAGAGATACAAGGATTGTTCAATATATAAAAAACAATAGATGTAATCCCTCATATAAACAAACTGAAAGAAAAAAAAAACACATGATCTTCTCATCAGTGTAGAAAAGTCCTTTGCCAAAATATAACCCCCCTTCAAACGAAAAGTCTTGGAGAGATCAGGGATACAAGGGACATATCTAAAAATAATAAAGGCAGGTTCCGGGACCGAGTGTCTGCAGAGCCTGTCCCAGAGCTCTCTGGAGCAGGCAGAGATAAACTCTGCCTGTCACTGTCACCCACGCCGCAGCTAAGGGAATTCACACAGCTACACACCTCCAACTGAGCGATCAGATAAAGACTGGGGTTCCTGTAGGACAGACTCAGATCCCACCCAGAGTTGAGGAGGGGTCAGCAGGCCCTAGCACTTGTATCCCTGCCAGGGAGAGGACACTTGAGCTCCCATCGGTTCCGGTTCCAGTTCCAGAACCAGGTGCTGTATGCAGAGCGTGTCCCAGAGCTCTCTGGAGCAGGTGGAGATAAACTCTGCCTGTCACGGCCCCCCCAGCTGCTGCTGAGGGAGTTTGCATGGCTGCCACTCTGCCTACACTTGGTCAAACAGAGAAAGATTAAAGACGTGAAATTCTGTCCCCTGCACAGTGCAGAAGTAGTGATTGAGTAGACCATTTCCTCAGAGGTGACAAGAGGCACACAAGGCTGAGTGCCACAACTGACCAGTAGCCACCTAATCGTGAACCACTAAAGCCATGGGCAAACGCCAGCGCAAAAACTTACATAATAATATAAAGGACAACAAGGTAACTCCAGAAGAAAGTGGCGATCCTACAAATACAAGACCTGAACTGAGCAATGAAGAAGAAACAGAAGGAAGCATCACCAAAAATTCCTTTTTAATGATCATCGAAGCTCTCAAAGAAGATATGAAAAATAGCCTTAAAGAAATAGAAGAAAATACAAACAAAAAATTGGAAGAGATGAACAAATCTATGAAAGAAACATGCCAGGAACTAAAAGCTGAAATAAAAGCTGAAATGGAAGCAATAAAAAAGGCACAAAATGAGGCAAAGATGGAAATAGATAATCTGAAGAAAAAAGCTGGAACCACAGATACAAGCATAACAAACAGAGTTCAAGAGATGGAAGATAGAATCTCTGAAGAGGAGGATTCAGTAGCTCAAATAGATATATCAGTCAAAGAAAATAGTAAAACTAAAAAAGCCATAATTCAAAATGTCCAAGAAATTTGGGACACCATGAAAAGACCTAATTTGAGAATAATAGGAATAGAAGAAGGAAAAGAATACCAGCTCAAAGGCACAGATGTTTTCAGTAAAATCATAGAAGAAAACTTCCCTAACCTGAAGAAGGAAATGCCTATAAAGATACAAGAAGCTTACAGAACACCAAATAGATATGAGCCCCCAAAAATTCAGTGAGCCATATTATAATTAAACCACAAAACATACAGGACAAAGAAAAAAATCTTAAGAGCTGCAAAAGAAAAGGGTCAACTTGCATATAAAGGCAGACCCATCAAAATAACGCCTGACTATTCAATGGAAACGATGAAAGCTAGAAGGGCTTGGTCAGAAGTTATACAGATGCTAAAAGAGCATGGCTGCAAAACTAGAATACTATACCCTGCAAAATTATCAATCACCATAGATGGAGTAAACAAGATATTTCATGACAAAGTCAGACTCAAACAGTGTCTATCTACCAATCCAGTGCTACAGAGAGTATCAGAGGGAAAACTCCAACCTAAGGACCCCAGATACACCCATGAAATCACAAACAATCAACAATTGCACAGAAGAATACTCCAGAGAAAGGAAATATGAACAAGTTACCACCAAAAATGGCAGGAAATATCAATCAATGGTCACTAATTTCCCTTAATATCAATGGACTCAACTCACCTATAAAACATCACCCACTAACAAGATGGATACAACAACAGAAGCCATCCTTCTGTTGCCTTCAAGAAAAACACCTCAACTGCAAGGAGAGACACAGGCTTAGAATAAAGGGATGGGAAAAGTTTTTCCAGTCAAATGGTCCTAAGAAACAAGCAGGGATTGCAATCCTAATATCTAACAAAGTAGACTTTCAGCTAAAAGTAATAAAAAGGGACCAAGATGGTCAATACTTATTCATCACAGGAAAAATTGGTCAAGAGGAAATTTCAATCTTGAATGTTTATGCCCCTAATATAAGGGCACCTACTTATGTAAAAGAAATACTGCTAAAGCTCAAATCTCACATCAATTCTTACACCCTAATAGTGGGAGACTTCAGTACCCTACTTTCAACCCTGGATAGAACAACCAGACAGAGCTTCAAAAGAGAAATAAGGAGTCTAAAAGAGGTTATGATGCAAATGAATTTAATAGATATCTATAGAAGCTTCCACCCAAATGCAAAGGTATATACATATTTCTCAGCTCCTCATGGAACTTTCTCCAAAATTGACCACATAATTGGTCATAAAGCAAATATCAACAGATGCAAAAAAATGGAAATAATCTCTTGTAACATATCGGACCACAAGGGCCTAAAGTTAGAGTTCAACAACATCAAAACCCAAAGAAAGCCTACCAACTCCTGGAAACTAAACATCACTCAGCTGAACCATCTCTGCGTCAAGGAAGAAATTAAGAAAGAAATCAAAGTCTTCCTAGAATTTAATGAAAATGAATTCACAACATATCCAAACTTGTGGGACACAATGAAGCAGTCTTAAGAGGAAAATTCATAGTGCTAGATGCCTATATGAAAAACCTAGGGAAATCCCTAGAAACCTAACAGCTCAGCTGAAAGCCTTAGAACAATTAGAAGCAAACTCACCTAGAAGGAGTAGACGGCAGGAAATAATCAAACTTAGAGCTGAAATCAATACAATTGAAACAAAGAGAACAATACAAAGAATCAACTAATCTAAGAGTTGGTTCTTTGAGAAAGTCAACAAGATAGATAAGCCCTTAGCCAAACTAATCAAAAAACAGAGAGAGAGTATTCAAATCAACAAAATCAGAAATGAAAAGGGGGATATAACAACAGACCCCCAGGAAATACAGAGAAATATCAGATCATATTTTGAAAATCTGCATTCCACAAAAATGGAAAACCTAGAAGAAATGGACAGCTTTCTGGACAGGTACCACCTACTAACATTAAATGAAGATCAGATTAATTACCTAAACAGGCCTATAACCCTTAAGGAAATTCAACCTGTCATTAAAAACCTCCCCCAAAATAAAAGCCTTGGTCCAGATGGTTTTAGTGCCAAATTCTACCAAACATTCAAAGAAGAGTTACTACCGTTTACTCCTCAAACTATTTCACAATAGAAACTGAAGGAATATTGCCAAATTTCTTGAGGCCACAATTACCCTAATACCTAAGCCACTCAAAGACACGACGAAGAAGGAGAATTACAGACCAATTTCGCTCATGAATATTGATGCGAAAATTCTCAACAAAATTTTGACAAACCGTATACAACAATGTATAAAAGGTATCATCTACCACGACCAAGTAGGCTTCATCCCAGAAATGCAGGGCTGGTTTAACATACGAAAAACTGTAAATGTTATCCATCATATAAACAAACTAAAGGAACAAAACCACATGATCATATCCTTAGATGCTGAAAAAGCCTTTGATAAAATCCAACACTCCCTTATGATTAAAGCCCTGGAGAGATCAGGAATACAGGAAGAATACCTAAATATAATAAAGGCGATTTACAAGAAGCCGACAGCCAGTATCAATCTTAATGGAGAAAAACTCAAAGCAATCCCACTAAAATCAGGAATTAGAAAAGGATGTCCTCTCTCCCCTTATCTATTCAATATAGTTCTCCAAGTTTTAGCTAAAGCAATAAGGGAACGAAAAGAGATTAAGGGGATACAAATTGGAAAAGAAGAAGTGAAGCTATCTCTATTTGCAGATATATGATTGTATACGTAAGTGACCCACAAAATTCTTCCAAGGAACTGCTACAGCTGATAAACACCTTCAGCAATGTAGCAGGATACAAGATTAACTCAAAGATTTCAGTAGCCCTACTATACACTAAAGATAGAAGAGCTGAAAAAGAAATAAGGGAAACATTACCCTTTATAATAGCTGCAAATAGTATTAAATACTTTGGAGTAAGTATAACCAAAGAAGTAACAGACCTTTTTGACAAAAATTTTAAATCACTGAAGAAAGAAATTGAAGAGGATATCAGAAAATGGAAAGCTCGCCCATGTTTCTGGATAGGTAGGATCAACATAGTAAAAATGGCAATTCTACCAAAGACAATCTACAGATTCAATGCACTGCCCATCAAAATCCAGACACAATATTTCTTGGACCTTGAAAGAACAATACTCAATTTCATTTGGAATAACAGGAAAGCCAGGAATGCTGAAACAATTTACTTAACAAAAGAACCTCAGAGGTATCACCATCCCTGACTTCAAGTTATACTACAGAGCTACAGTAATAAAAACAGCCTGGTACAGGCATAAAAACAGAGTTGTGGATCAAAGGAATAGAATTGAGGATCCAGACATTAACCCAAAAACCTATGAACACCTGATCTTTGACAAAGAGGCCCAAAACATTCAATGGAAAAAAGATAGTATATTTAACAAATGGTGTTGGCATAGCTGGATGGAAGTGTGTAGAAAAATGCAAATAGATCCAAGCCTGTCACCCTGCACAAAACTCAAATCAAGTTGATCAAAGACCTCAACATAAACCCAGCCACTTTGAACTTGATAGAAAAGAAAGTGGGAAATACACTTCTACGAATTGGCACAGTCAACCACTTCCTAAATATAACACCAGTGGCACAGACACTAAGACCAACAATCAATAAGTGGGATCTCCTGAAGCTAGGAAGCTTCTGTAAAGCCAAGGACACTGTCAATAGGACAAAACCAGAGCCTACAGAATGGGAAAAGGATTTCCCCAACCCTATAAGTGATAGTGGACTGATCTCTAAGATATATAAAGAACTCAAGAATCTAGAGCCCAAAACCTTGAATAACCCAATCAAAAAATGGGGTACAGATCTACAAAGGGAATTCTCAGCAGAGGAATTACAAATGGCTGAAAGGCACCTGAAAAAGTACTCATCATCTTTTGCCATCAGAGAAATACAAATCAAAACATCTTTGAGATACCACTTAACACCTGTTAGATTGGCTAAGATAAAAGGCACAAATGACAGGCTATGTTGGAGAGGATGTGGATCAAGGGGAACACTCCTCCATTGTTGGTGGGAGTGTAAGCTTGTTCAGCCACTTTGGAATGCAATATGGCAGTTTCTCAGAAAATTGAGAATCAATCTCCCCAAGGACCCAGCAATACCACTTCTGGGTGTATACCCTAAAGAGGCACAGTCACACTCCAAAGATATTAGCTCAACTATGTTCATAGCAGAATTGTTTGTAATAGCAAGAACCTGGAAACAACCTAGATGTCCCTCAACTGAAGAATGGATTAACAAACTGTGGTACATCTACACAATGGAATACTACTCAGCAGTAAGAAAAAATGATATCCTAAAATTTGCAGGCAAATGGATGGATTTGGAGAATATCCTCCTTAGGGAGGTATCACAAACCCAGAAAGATAAGCAGGAGATGGACTCACTCATTAGTGGTCTCTAAACAAACTAACAAGAAAAAATCCAAGCATGCCCTAGCTGCAAACCACAACCACTAAACAGCTTGGGATCAGAAACACCCTGGACTGACCCTTTGGATCCCACTACACCTATAGGAACACTTAACTCACTCTTGAGGGAGGGGGGTCAAAACTGGATTTGCCAGGAGGGGAGACTGAACTATGCTTTATTGGTTCAGTGGGACCATGGGACTCTCTGCAGCCTGCCCAGGGAGGGGATGGGGAGTTGTGGAGAAAGAAAGGGTGACCTGATGTGGCGGGAGGGGCAAGGAACCTTGAATGGGGATATACAGGGATAGGAAAAAAAAATCCAGAGTGAAAGCTGAACACAAAGTAATTTTATGTGTAGCATATTATTTGCATTATCAACCCTGAGAAGTCATGCTTATGATTTTTATTTTCTTTTTAGCTATTGTTAACTCATCAGCATTTTAAATTCAATTTACTGTTTTTCTTGATAAATACAAAATAAAAAAAAGAGAAAAAAATAATAAAGGCAATTTACATAGTCAACATCAAATTAAAAGAGAAAAACTCAAAGCAATTTGATTAAATTTGGGAACAAGACAAGGTTGTCCACTCTCTCCATACTTATTTAATATGGTATTTAAGGTCTTAACTAAAGCAATAAGACAACTGAAAGAAATCAAAGGGCTAAAAATTGGAAAAGAAAAGCCAAAGTATTGTTATTTGCAGGTAAGATGATAGTATTCATAAGTGATTCTAAAAATACACTAGGAAGATTCTAATACTACTATAACTTTTAACAAAGTATCTGAATACAAGATTAAAACACAAAAATCAACAGTCCTCCTATAGACAACTGACAAATACTCTAAAAAAGAGTCAGAGAATTAACACCTTTTACAATAGTTTCAAGTAATATAAAATATCTTGGAATAATTCTAAGTAAGCAAATGAAAGACTTGAAAAAATCTTTTAAGTATTCAAGAAAGAAATTATGGAAGATATCAGAAGATGGAAAGTTCTCCTATGCTCATGTATATGTAAGATTAGCACAGCAAAAGTGGCCATTCTACTAAAAGCAATTTTCAAATTAAACAAAATCCCCATCAAAATTCCAATAGAATTTTTCACATACCTTGGAAGGACAATCTCAACTTCATTTGGAAAAGCAAAAAACCCAGAATAACTAAAACAATTCTGACAAATAAAAGAATGTCCAGAGGTATTAACATTCTTAATTTTGAGCTGTACTATACAGCAAAGTCACATGATATCAGCATAAAAACAGATAGGCTGATCAATGAAATTAAATTAAAGACCCAAAAATAAAGTAAATACACACACAAAGAAGGCACACTGGAAAAAAAAAAAACAACAAAAAAAAAACAGCATTTTCAACAAACAGTGCTGGTAAAACTGAATGGCTGCATATAGAAGCTTCATAATTACTACCCTGCACAAAACTCAACTCCAAATGGATCACAGACCTCAACACAAAACCATATACACAGAATCTGTTAGAAGAAAAAATATGGAACAGCCTTGAAATTGTTGACACACAAGGTTAACTGAACAGATCACCACTCGCACAGGCACTAAGATCAATAACTAATGAATGATAGAAAAGCTTTTGCAAGGAAAATGACAAGATCATTCACACAAAGCCAAAGAATTTTTTAACCAAATCTATATCTGATACAGGATTAATATCCAAAATATATAAAGAATTAAAGACAATTGATAAAAACCCAAAGAGTCCAATTTAAAAATGAATACAGATCTAAATAGAGGATTCTCTATGTAGAGAACTCAAATGGCTGAGAAATACATAAAGCCATGTTCAACAGCCATTGCTGTCAGGAAAATGCAAATCAAAACTACTTTGAGATTTCATCTCATACAAGTCAGGATGACTAACATCAGTAACACAAGTGACAGCTCATGTTTGTAAGGCTGTCAAGGGCAAGCTTGTACAGCCACTAAGAAAATTAATATGGCAATTCCTCATAAAATTGGAAATTGATCTACCTCAAGATTCAGCTATACTACTCCTGGTTATATACTCAAAGTACATTTCATCCTATCACAAGGATACTTACTCAGTTATGTTCACTGTGCTCTATTCATAATAGCCAGAAGTTGGAAACAAGGTAGATGTCCCTAAAGAAAAGAATGGATAACAAAACTAGTACATTTATACAAGGAAGTACTACTCAGCTGTTAAGAAAATGAAATAATGAAATTTGCAAGCAAAAAGAATGGTAACTAAAAAAAAAAAAAAAAAAAAAAAAAAAAAAAAAACAAAAAAAAAAAAAAAAAAAAAAAACCCAAAACATCCAGAATAAGATAACCCAGACCCACAAAGATAAACATGTTATGCATTAACTTCTTTATGGGTACTAGCTATTACATAAATGATAATAAACTACAATCCATAGACTCTGAGAGGCTAAGTGCAGAGGAAAGGATTCAGATGACACAAAGATTTCCCTGTGGAAGGAAAATAGGATAGATATTATGGGTAGAGCAGGGTCTAGCTGGGACACAAATGAAAGAATCAGGTGAGGAGAGACAGGGAAAATAGTCTGAATGAGGAAATGTGGGAGAGATAGCTAGAATTGAGAGATATTTGAGGGATGGTATAAAAACCTAATGTAAGTGAAAACTTCCTAAACTATATGAAGGTACTCCTAATGAGCTCTCCTAAGTGAGAGGATTCCCAACTGGCCATCTCTTGTCTTCAAATGAGTCTTCCAATACTGGGACAGGATTGCATTCAACTGAGTTGTTAGCAAAGAGAGTTTTACGGAAATCTCCAAATAACCCAGGTTGTTGCAAATACAATGGGTTTCTCTCTGCAAACTGACTGTGGGACACCATTGCAGAGGCCAACACCTATGTAACTTACTGAAAACAAAGAAGTCAAACTAGAGCCTACCTGGAACCTTTACCCCTAGTTCTAGTTCCCTTGCTGCAAGAAGGTACACTGTAGACTAGCAAAAACAAAACAAAACAAAAAACAAATAAAAAACCAAAACTAAAAAATCATAACCCTAACAAGTGTGGCACTACTTTGTTCTCTAACAGATAAAGCTTGCCTGGAGATCAGAAGTCAGAGCTAGCTGTTAGTTAACTATACAGGCCAAACAGTGGTGGCACACAACTTTAATCTCAGTACTTGGGAGGAGGAAACAGGAAGTAATGTAGCTGAGTGAAGAGAAGAATATAAGGCAATTGAAGACTCAGCCCCTCTTTGGTCTGAAGATGCAGTAGAGGTAAGAAGTTTCTTTAGTGGCTGGTGGGTGGCTCCTTTGTCTCTTTGATCTTTCAGTATTTACCACAATATCTGGCTCTGTTTGTTTGTTTGTTTATTTATTTATTCATTCATTTGTTTGTTTGTTTGGAATTCCTGCTATAAAAAAGTCACAAAATCTTTGACCTATACTATGTTCTGCCTTCAAGATATGCTAGGGGAAAGATAGCACAAAACATGAAATAGCCAACCAGCATATGTTTTGACCTAAGGCCTACTCCACAAGATAAAGCCCATACCCAACACTATTTGGGTGAACCAGAGACTAGATAGCTCTGAAATGTATGGTCAAATAAAATATTACTCATCTAAAAAAAGAAAAAATAAATGACTCTTGTGGACATTGTGCTATATTTATATAGTGCTTTACTTAGCATTTATCAGAGATGCTTCCTCTTGCAGACTAGAACAAATACAGAAACCCACAGATAGACAAGCAGAGAGAGGGGGGAGACAGAGAGAGAGAGAGAGAGAGAGAGAGAAAGAGAGAGAGAGAGAGAGAGAGAAACAGAGACAGAGACATCAAGAGAGAGAGAGAAAAACATTAAAAGACAATAGAACATGCAACTCTAAATGGAATGTCTCCATTAATTCTTCTTCTCAGAGCTCAGGAAACTTACCAGAGGTGGAGGGAAACAGAAAGAGTGTAAGGAGCAGAGAAGATGGAGGACTCCAGGAGAACAAGGTCCTCTGAATCAACTGAGCAAGGCTCATAAGAATTCACAAAGACTAACGAATCAAGAGCAAAGCCCACATGGGCCTATAACAGGTCCTATGTGAAAATATTATGGATTTCAGCATAGTATTTTTGCAGGATCCTTGAGTGTGTAAATGAGTGGATCTCTGATTCCTGTGACTGCTTTTGGGGCTCTTTTTCTTCTGTCGGCTCACCTTGTCTAGCCTTGATATGATGGTGCTTGTTTTATCTTACATATTATTTTGTCATGTTTCATGTTTGGCTGTTATCACCAAGAAGCCTTTTCTTTTCAAATGAGACAGAAAGTGAGTGAATCTGGAGGGAAGGGGAGGTGTAGAGGACCTGGGAAAAGTGGAGGGAGGGGAAACTGTAACTAAGATCTATTATATGAGAAAAGAATCTCTCCTTTCCATTGTTTTTATTTGAGGTTGTGTGTGTGTGTGTGTGTGTGTGTGTGTGTGTGTGTGTATGTGTGTGCATGCGTGTGTCGATTAAAGGCATACATCATCACCACCAAGCTAAAAGAGTCTGTTTACAAGGAACAGAAAAAAATAATAATTTTTTTAAAAAGAACTAATAGATACCTGCAGACATAATCTAAAAGGTGTGTCTTCATCTTATTTTAAACATTTTTATTGAAATGAATTAAATCACTCATAAATTAGGTGGCAGGAGACCTAGGGTTCATAAATAGTTAAACAGGCTGATGAATAGGCACAAAATCAAAATACAAAGTGTTAAGAGCACAAGGAAATGCTTGGCGTCTGGCCTAAAAAGTAATAAACTATACGCTTTAGGATGGAGTTCCCCATTCTTAATACAAATGAGGTCTGAGATTTACTTGATTTCAAATTCAACAATATGGCATCAGTTCTAAAATATAAATGAGATTTGGTCCTATATTAATGATTAACAATGGTCTGGTGGTCTATGAAACTATCTTTGTGTACACAGAGCCATTTATAAATGCTTTGCTTTGGCAAAAGAGCTCTGACTTTTATTAGCTCTATGAAGAAAGTGACTATGAAACATGAAGCATGAACAGCTCAGGAAGAGATGGTAAAAGTTCTATTCTGGACACAAGTTAAGTCAAATTACACTTGTACCATTAGAATTAGTTCTTGGAAATGCATTTTAAGGGAGATATTGATTAATTGAAGCATCTCCAGAAGGCAATCTGGAGTAGTGGAAGGCTGAAAACCATGACCTATAAAGATGTAATGTAGGAACTAGAGGGCCAGGCTGGAAAAAAACATGACTTTTTTCACAGGTAACTTTAAAAGTAATGGTTACATTGAGAAAAGATATAATAATGTGTGACAGAGCATGTGAGGCAATGAGAATTCTCGTGAGATCTGTTAATGAATATACAATGCACAGCAATTGTGAATGATTGGTGTTCAAAGTGCACATCTATTTGTTCATCTTTTAAAAGTATTTTGTAGACAAAGTATATGTGTTTCTCAAATCCTAATTGGTCTTATTTAAAACCCAGAGCCAGATATTGGGGTAACTGCTTAAAGATCAGAGGAACAAGCTACTAGAGAGCCATCTCACTACTACTGAGTCCTCATGCTGCAAGGGTAAGTTCCTGTCTCCATTAATCCTCAGACTGAATGCAAATGAGTCCTCAGCTGAAAGGCAAAGTCAGGGAAGGGCCAAACTCCCCTCTCCTCCCATATTCCTTTCTCTGTTCAGCCGTACCACTTCCTTTCTAGTGTTGGGATTAAAGTTGTATTCCACTACTTTGTGGCTGTTTCTCCTCCAGACTGCATTAATCTTGTGTAGTCCAGGGTGGCCTTGAACTCATGGAGATCCAGATGAATCTCTGCCTATTGTCCAGAGTGTTAGGATTAAAGGTGTGTGCTACTTCCACCTGATCTTTATGACTAACTCTGGCTAGCACTGCCTTCTGATCTTCAGAAAAGCTTTATTTCTTAGACTACAAACATATTACCACATATATGTATAACACTAAGACATCTATAAGGTGATTACCATGTTAGTTTTATTAATTCTTCCAAACTGAATAGTCTCAAAAAAAAAAAAAACAAAAAAAAACCAAAGAAACCTCATTTTATTTCAGAATACCACATAGCAGTTAAAACCAAAGTGGTGGTAGACCTGGTATGTAAAGATAAAGCCTTTTTTTTTCTCTAGCAGTTGTAAAAAACTCAAAGTATTTCCAGGAAAATTAGAAATGAGATGATAATGTCCCATTTCTCTATTTTATGCAATATTGTGTATGAAGTTTTAGCTGAAACAATGAGATGAAATTAAAGGGAAAACAAATAGGAAAAGAGGAAGTCAAAGTATCTCGTTTGCAGATGCTTTGATAAAAGAGATCCTAGAGATTTCACCAGAAAGCCCAGAGACCTGATATGTACTTTATCAAGGTAGTAAGAGACAACCTCAGCATGCAGAAACGCGTAGCCTCTCAGCTGGCTGGTGATGGGTGATGATGCACCCCTTTAATCCCCAACACTAAGGCTCAGAGTCAAATGGATCTCTGTGAGTTTCAGCCTGGTCTACAAAGCAAGTTGCAGGTCCAAAGCTACACAGACAAACCCTGTCTCAAAAAAATAAAATAAAATAAAATAAAAAAATAAAGGAAGCCTGTAGTCTCTCTGTAGATCACTGTTGAGAAAAATAGTAACCTCAGAACAAAACATCAAAATCCCTGAACTAAGTCTAACCATTCAGAATATTATATTAAATGCTCCAAGTAATATAATGAAGAAATAAAGGAAACTGCTTTCAAATTTTAAGTTGAATTTAAAGATAAATGTGATGTTCATCTTTATAATGTACACCAAAATTTATTTAAGAAAGTTTAAAGTTTTTCATTATCCCTTTATTTTTTTGTAACTTATCTGTAAATGATTTAAAATATAAAAATAAAAAGGACTCATGGTATAATGATGATGACTTTTCTGCTGTAAAAGGGTCAGTTTGAAGTAAATGTTTATAAATAATCAGTTATTGTAAGCACTTGATAGAAATACGAGAATATAGTCACATAAGTTATTATCAGAGTTTCGGGAATATCTTATGAAAATCTTTTTT
Source organism: Sigmodon hispidus (assembly GCA_004025045.1). NCBI lineage: Eukaryota > Metazoa > Chordata > Mammalia > Rodentia > Cricetidae > Sigmodon > Sigmodon hispidus. The sequence continues at coordinate 99,012 of PVIH01004347.1, forward strand.
CTTATTCTATCTTTGACGTAATTTTTTAAAGTTAGTGTTATTTTTACTCTTGATATTTTTCCTATGCTTAGAGTTTCTTACTATGGAAATGGCTTTTTACCTATAGTGTGAGTTTTGTTTAGAAAGATGAGATAGTTCTGCTGATGGATGGTGATGGTATCTGCCCAGCAATGTGAATGTGGCTAATGCCATTAAATTGTACATCTAAAAATAGGTATTTTATGCTACTTATATATTATCTAATTAAAAATTCTTGTATCCATTGACAATAAAGTAATTATATTTTACATTCATCTCTACAAAGTACCTTAGGAACTCCATACTCCATACTAAAGGCTTTAGGCCTTTATTTTGAGTGATCCATCAGTTTGGGGAATGTTGTGTGTATGAATACACTCTCATCAGAGCCAAAGTTCAGCATGAACACACCAGAATAGTTCAGCTGGATACTTGAACATAGTATAGCTTGGTATTAGGAACTGCTTCTGTGTCCAGTGAAGGTTGTGGCAAGGTAACATATTCATTACTGAGAGGAATTGATTTTGCTGAGTAGCTTCCATTGTGTCTGTTTCCTGAGCAATGCTGCATGTAACAGTTCTCTGAGATCTTGTATACTAGAATAATCAGCATTCAGGACCCCTTGGGGCTCACGTTTTGCATCTGATTACCTGTGTCTCCTTTCACACTGGCTTTATTCTATCATACATGATCCACAAAGCCAACCACACCTGCAGCTACTAATACTTCGCCTTTCAGTCTCTGGAATCTGATGATGAGACCAAGAAGACACACTACTAAGAATTCAAATGAAGATGATTTTGATCAAGACTAAAAGGCCTAGGAAAAATTGTGTGAGAAAGCAAACCATGTCGACATAAAAATTACGTATTGATTTGCTGAAGCTTACCATGATTAATGTCCCAGTGCACTGACTGTCTTAGATACATTATTATGCTATACTTAAATATATCTGCGTTGTATAATGAACTGTGTCAAAAAATTATTTTTGTATGTTCTTTTTGGAAACTTCTAGATGTGTGCTTACTGTTTCCAACATATTTCTAAGGAGTCTTCCATTTTTCCTGAGAAGTTTAAACTCTTTTGTGCTTTATTCATTATAAGGATTTCCCTAAAATGTCTTTTAAAAAGAATTTCCAGCAATGGGGGGCCTTTCAGAACACCTACAGAGGATACAAAAAACACATTGTTGTGTATTGTATTGATGTCAGCAGGATTGTGCCTGCACCCTAGTGGGATGTCAGAACAATAAAGTGTGCTTTTCATGTTGCCAACTCACCAGAATAATAAAATCCATTCAGAGGGAAACTCTTGAATGGTCACAGTTTTTACGCATGGCCACACAAGCGCATAACTTAGACATTTCTTTAAACACTGCCCTTATATTCTCTTCTTGTTGAGGCCGAGTTTATAAAGATGAGTGAATATTTTTAAATTTAGAATATGAAACATCTGTTCATTCTTTTCTTAACAAAAATAAATATACTTTTTAGAGTGACTGCTTCCCAAGTCCACAGTTAGCCCTACTTTCTAAAACTCCTAGTGTTATGATTGACAGCCAAATGTGAATTTCGTAAATCTAGTCTCTGTATAGTTGCAAGGCCCTGAGCAGGAGATTAGCTCTAGTGGGGATGGCTAGCCCAGTGGAGACTTGGAAATAAATGAGAAAATTTTGCCCTTCTGTGCTTCAAATGAGGAAGCATTTCACTTTAGCAGTTCGATGTTGGAGACAGAAAATAAAGCACTCTATCCCTACTTTTTGACTCTTCATTTAGTTGTTAATCTTTCACCTAAATACAAGTTCATTCTGACTACTAAAGAAATTGCATGTTCAAGGAAAAAAAAAAAAAAAAAAAAAAAAAGCATTGAATGTCTGTTAGCTAACTTTCCTATCCCACCCATCCATGTTTGTGTTCTTTTTTTTTTATTCAATTTTTATAGAATAAAGTCTCATTTTTTATTCGTGCATCCACTTGTTCCAACTCTCTTCCCCCTCCTGGTAAGTAAGTCTTCAGCCTCCCTCCTCCCACCCCACCCCCAACCCATCCCCATAAGAGCAAGAGATCACTAGGTGGGTTAGCTCAGCATCCACTCCAGGCAAGACCGATTTCCTCCTCTTAATAGCAAGATTGGGTTAGGTGTTCCTCTGGAAGGAATGGGTTCCAAGGTGCCAGTCCATGCACAGAAACACAGTCTGAACCCTCCTCTTGAGGCTCACATGGCCGTGCACAGTTGCCTATCAGCAGAGGACTTAGTTTCTTTTCCAGAAGGTTCCCAGGTAGCTGTTCTTGATTCAGAACTCCAGCCAGCCATCACTGTGGGAATTTTCCACATAGTCCCTATCCCCTTGCTCATATAGAGTTTCTTGCCCACTATAAGCTGGACCCTCAGCCCAGTGCTCAGCCTTTTATCCCTGCCTCTACCTCTATTCATTGTTGGATGTAAGTTCTGTGATGGTTCTTAGGTTGGTTATTCATTTGATTATGGGGGAAGTCCTATCTAGGCAACACCTTCTCTATTGGTTGGAGACATAGGCAGGGACATCCTGTGAGTTCTTGGAGGTTTTCATAGCACCTGGTCTTTTTCCAACCCCACATGGACTTCCTTTATTAAGATCTCCATCTCTTTTTTTTTTCTTCTCTTCCTCCTTGTTGTTTCTTTCACTTAATCATCTCCTTCTCTCATGATTTGTTCCTACCTCTTCTTGGTTGAAACCTCCTTATGCCCCCAATTAGCTAAGGAGATCTCCACTATTTTCTCTTCCTAGGGGACTCCCTGTATGTCTCTCTTAAGTTCCTTCAGATCCCAACTTGTTAAGTGGTTGTGGTTTGCAACTTGGGTGTTCTTTACTTTTTGTTTAAAGTCCACTAATGAGTGAGTACATCCCCTGCTTATCCTTCCATGTTTGTGATACCTCGCTCAGGAGGATATTCTCCAAGTCCATCCCTTTGCCTGCAAATTTTAGTGTATTATTTTTTCTTACTGCTGAGTAGTACTCCATTGTGTAGATGCACCACAGTTTGTTAATCCAGCTCTCCACTTAAGGGGCATCTATGTTGTTTCCAGGTTCTTGCTATTATGAATAATGCTGCTATGAACATGGTTGAGCTAATGCTTTCGGGGTGTGAATGTGGGTCTTTAGGATATATGTCCAGTAGTGGTATTGCTGGGTCCTTGGGGAGATTTTCTGTTTTCTGAGGAACTGCCACCATACTGCATTCCAGAGTGGCTGAACAAGTTTACACTCCCACCAACAATGCTCTTGAGCATATGCTGTTATCTATGTTTTGATCTTAGCCATTCTTAAAGGTATAAGGTGGTATCTCAAAGTTGTTTTGATTTGCATTTCTTTGATGGCTAAAGATGTTGAGCAATGTTTCAAGTGCCTTTCAGCTATTTGTAATTCTGCTGAGAAATCCCTTTTTAGTTCTGAACCCCATTTTTTAATTGTGTTATTTAGGGTTTTGGGGTCGTTTCTTAATTTCTCTATATATTTTAGAGGTCAGTCCTCTGTCATTTGTAGGATTGCTGATGAACTTCTCCCATTCTGTAGGCTGTCATTTTGTCTTATTGACTTTGTCCTTGTCCTTACAGAAGCTTCTCAGTTTCATGAGGACCCACTTATTAATTATTGTTCTTAGTATCTATACTACTGTTGTTACATTTAGAAAGTGGTCACCTGTGCCAATGCATTGGAGGGTATTTTCCACTTTCTTTTCTATCAAGTTCAGTGTAGCTGGTTTTATGTTAAGGTCCTTGATCCACTTGGATTTGAGTTTTGTGCAGGGTGATAGGTTTGGATCTATTTGCATTTCTCTACACACTGCTATCCAGTTATGCCAAAACCATTTGTTGAAGATACTATCTTTTTTTCCACTGAATATTTTTTGGCCTCTTTTTCAAAAATCAAGTGTTTGTAGGTGTGTGGGTTAATGTTGGGGCCTTCACTTTAATTTCTTTAATTTACAATTCTGTTTTTATGCCAGTACCAGGCTTTTATTACTGTAGCTGTGTAGTATAGCTTGAAATCTGGGATGATGATGCCTCCTGAGGTTCTTTTAATGAGCAAAATTGTTTTGGCAATCCTGACTTTCCTGTTATTCCAAATAAAATTGAGTATTTTTCTTTCAAGGTCTGTAAAAATTGTGTTGAGATTTTGATTGGAATTGCACTGAATCTGTAGATGGCTCTTAGCAAGACTGCCATTTTTACATGTTGATTCTACCTATCCAAGAACATGGGAGAGCTTTCCATTTTCTGGTATCCTCTTTAATTTCTTTCTTCAGTGACTTACAGTTTTTGTCAAACAGATCTGTTACTTCCTTGATTATAGTTACACAGAGGTATTTAATGCTATTTGCAGGTATTAAAATGGTGATATTTCTCTTATTTCTTTTTCAGTCCTTTTGTCTTCAGTGTATAAGAGGGTTACTGATTTTTTGAGTTAATCTTGTATCCTGCTACACTGCTGAAGGTGTTTATCAGCTATAGGAATTCCCTGGAAGAATTTTGTGTGTTACATATATACAATAATATCATCTGCAAATAGAGATAGTTTCACTTCTTTTTCAATTTTTATTCCCTTAATGTCCTTTTGTACTCTTACTGCTTTAGATAAAACTTTGAGAACTTTGAGAATATTGAATAGATAAGGGGTGAGGGGACAGCTTTGTGTAGTTTCTAATTTTATTGAGATTCCTTTGAGTTTCTGTCTATTTAGTTTGATATTGGCAGTAGACTTATTGTAAATTGCCTTTATTATATTTAAGTATTTTCCCTTTATCCTTGATCTCTTTAGAACTTTCATTATAAAGGAGTATTGGATTTTGTAAAGACTTTTTCAGCATCTAAAGATATGATCATGTGGGTGATTTCCTTCAATTTGTTTATATGATGGATGACATTTACAGTTTTTTGTATGTTGAACCATCCCTGCATTTCTGGGATGAAGTCTACTTGATTGTGATGGATGGCTTTTTTATATGTTGTAATTGGTTTGCCAGAATTTTGTTGAGTATTTTTGCATCAATGTTCATGAGGAAATTGGTCTGTAATTCTCTTTATTTGTTGCATCTTTAAGTGGCTTGGGTATCAGGGTTATTGTGGCCTCATAAAAAGAGTTTGGCAGTGTTCCTTCTGTTTCTACTTTATGGAAGAGTTTGTTGAGTATTGCTATTAGTGCTTCTTTGAATGTATGGTTGAATTCTACAGTAAAACCATCTGGTCCTGGGATTTTGGGGTTTTTTTGGGGGGGAGACTTTTAATAACAGCTTCAATTTTCTTTGTGTTTATAGGTCTGTTTAGGTCTTTAATCTGCTCCTGATCTAATTTTGTTAGTTCATACTTGTCCAGAAAGCTGTCGACTTCCCTTAGGTTTTCCATTTTAGTAGAATATAGTTTTTCAAAGTATGACCTGATAATTCTCCAGATTTCCTGGGTATCTTCTGTTATCTCTTCATCTTCATATCTGTTATTCTGTTAGCTTAGATACTCTTTCTCTCTCTGCCTTTTGGTTAGTTTGATAGGGGTTTGTCTATCTTGTTGACTTTCTCAAAGAACCAACTCTTTGATTCATTGATTCTTTGCATTGTTCTGTTTTATTGTACTGATTTCAGCCCTAAGTTTGTGGACTCATTTTCAATAAATTCTAGGAAGTCTTTGATTTATTCCCTAACTTCTTCATTGATCCAGAGGTGGTTCAATGTAGAGATGTTCAGTTTCCAAGAGTTTGTAGGCTTTCTGTGATTTTTGCTGTTCTTAAATTCTAACATTAGACCATGGTGTTCTGATATGGAATAAGGAATTATGCCCATTTTTTTATATATTGATTTTTGCTTTATGACCAAGTATGTGGTTACTTTTTGAGAAAGTTCCATGGGGTGCTTAGAAATATGTATATTCTTTTCTGCTTGGTTAGAAGCTTCTGTAAATATCTATTAAGTCCATTTGCATCAGAACATTTGTTAGGTCCCTTATTTCTCTATTGAGTCTCTGTCTGGTTAACCTATCCAAGGGTGAAAGTAGGGTATTGAAGTCTCCCACTATTAGAGTGTGACTTTAATGTGGGGTTTAAGCTTTAGTAGTGTTTCTTTTACCTATGTATGTGCCCTTATATTAGGGTCATAAATATTCAGGATTGAGCTCTCATCTTGATCGATTTTTCCTGAGATGAGTAAGTAATGTCTGTACTGGTCTCTTTTGATTGATTTAGTTTGCAGTCTACTTTTTTAGATATTAGGGTGGCAACACCAGCTTGTTTCTTGGGACCATTTGATTGGAAAATCTTTTCCCAATCCTTTACTCTGAGCCTGTGTCTGTCTTTGAAGTTATGGTGTGTTTCTCATATGCAGCCGAAAGATGGCTTCTGTTTTTCTGTACATCATGTTAGGGTGTGTCTTTTTACAGGTGAATTGAGTCTATTAATATTAAGGGATATTAATGACCACTGATTTTTATTTCCTGTTATTTTTGGTGGTAGCTTGTGTGTATTTCTTTTCTTTTGGGCTTTTATTCTGTGGCAATATCATTTGTTTGGGGTTTCATGGGTATATCTGGGTTACTTTTGTTCAAGATTTCCCTTTACTGCTTTCTATAGGACCAGATTTATGAATAGGTATTGTTTAAATCTGATTTTATCATGAAATATCTTGCTTACTCCATCTATGGTGATTGATAGTTTTGCTGGGTATAGTAGTCTACCTTGGTAGTCATGCTCTTTAAGTGTCTGTATAACTTCTGACCAGGACCTTCTTGCTTTTATTTTTTTCATTGAATAGTCTGGTGGTTATCTGATGAGTCTGCCTTTATAGGTAAGGTGACACTTTTCCTTTGTAGCTCTTAAATATTGTTTCTTTGTTTTATATGTTTTGTAGCTTGATTATTATGTAGCAAGCAGACTTTTGTGGGGAGTCTAATCTATTTGTTGTTTTGTAACCTTTTTGTATCTTTATAGGCATTTTTTTATTTAGGTTGCGAAAGTTTTCTTCTATGACTTTATTGAATATATTATCTGTGCCTTTGAACTGGTATTCTTTTCCTTCTTCTATTCTTATCGTTCTCAGGTTTACTTTTTTCATGGTGTCCCAAATTTTCTGAATATTTTGTGTGACGGCTGTTTTGGTTTTAGTGTTCTTTTTTTTTAAATGTATGTATCTATTTCCACTAATGTATCTTCTACTTTAGAGATTCTCTCTTCCATCTCTTGGATTCTGTTGGTTATGCTTGTATCTGTAGTTCCAGTTCATTTTTTCAGATTTTCTGTTTCCACCTTTGCCACCTTCTTTATGGCTTCTATTTCAATTTTTACTTCCTGGAATGTTTCTTTCATTTGTTGGTTTTCTTTAAAAGGATTTGTTAATCTCTTTCAAATTTTTGTTTGTATTTTTTTTTCTATTTCTTTAAAAGAATTTTTATATCCTCTCTTAAGGCTTCTATAATCTTCATGAAGTTGTTTTTAATATTGTTTTCTTCTGTTTCCTTTTCATTCCTCTGTTCAGGTCTTGGTGTTGTTGAATCACCAGCTTCTTCTCATGATACCTTATTGTTCCTTATATTGTTATATGTATTCTTGCACTGGTTCTGCCCATTGCTTCCTTGGTTCACTCTTAGTCAACTCTTGGTTGTATCTTAATCAGTTGGGACTACAGATGTTGTGTGTCTCCAGTCTTCTCTGGACACAAGGTCTCCACTCTGCTCTGGACATATAGTCTGAATGATTTCTTACTCTAGTGTGGTCACAGGATTTGTGTGGTCTGAACATGTCCATCTGTGATGATACAGCTTGCCTTGGAGGTGGGGCCTGGCTGAGGGATATCCCTCCTGTTATGTGTCTCTGGGGATTGCTGGGGAAGGTCTCTCCTAGCTTTGTTTTAGGGCAGGACTGCATATGAGGTCAGAGCTGGGATTGTTTCTCCTGCCTCAAAGAGTGTTCTCTGTATGGGCTAGGAGTTAAAACCCTCTCACCTCCCACTCTGCTGTGGATATGAGGTCTATGCAGTTGTAAGATGTCTGTCTGTCTGTCTGTATTTTTGTATGAGGTCTGTCCAGTTCTTTGGGATAGATAAACTTTTTTTGTAAGTAAACACTAAAAAGCATAATTTTACTGGTCATGGATACTTCATTTTAAAGTTACTACTAAACCAATAGCTTGATTAGGATACCAAGGGATTTTATTTTGAATAACTTTCCTTAATTTTAAATATTTTATTTTGATTTTGTGTGTCATTTTGGTTGAATCTCATTATCCTTTGCTAACCTATATTGGTTTATTATGAACAAAAATGAAATAATCTTCTTTAAACTCACATCTTTGTATATATGTTTAACACTTATGTAACAGAGCTCTCTAGGAGGTGCAGATCTTTGCAATTATGTGTTTGCTTTTATTATTATAAGACTTGAGATGTAATGTATGCCTCATGATTAACAAGCAAGCACTGTACCTTTCAATCACAGCATAGCCCTATATTTTCTATATTCTAATAGATATATACAAGTTGCTACTGGAACAGCTGTATAAATTTGTATTTCTGACAGTAATGTGCTTTCTCAGTTTCCACACTTTCAAATATGATGTTCTCAAAATATGATGTTCCTTTATGGGAAAATGTCATAGGTTAAGTCTTTGTTTCTGCCTTTGTGTTTACCTTGAGATAAGGTCACATGTAATCAAGGATACCCTTAAATCAATTGTAGCCAAATATGATTGAACTCTTGATTCTTTTTCATCCACTTCCTGGTGCTGGTATTACAAAAGTAAGTCTCATGACCAAGCTCACTAGCCTGCTTTCCATTGCCTTAATAGTTTTACAAAGCAGAAATTTTGTCACTGGTTATTCATCATTTGCATATTTAATTTCAATTGATTTTATATTGAAATGTTTATATTATTTTCTATTTTATTAGGTCTTATTGATTAGTAAAAAGTTTTAATCTTTTGTTTTCTATGTTTGGCAAATGTATTCTTTAATTCATTTCTTAACTTGCACTTTTCACATAGAAAGATTTTAATTATAGTGCATGATCTTATCAATTTCTTTATGAATTCTAGGTCTTATACATACTTCCTTTGCCTTATATGGGACCAGGAATCCCCCTTATCAGATGAAGCTAATTTATGAAGCTAACCCCATTTGAATTTATGTTTGGCATCCTTTGCCCCACCATCCCTAAACTCCAGATAGATTTGCTGGTGGAAGTAAATGACCAAGATCTTCTCAATACTACACAAGGAGGTCGGCAGATACACAAAGGTGTGACCCAAGCTCAAGGCCCTCTTTGAATCTGGTGTTCCCCCTGACAGGTTTCAATAAGAAGAGTAAGTCTGCCTTAAGGAACATCACCTAGGGTTCTTGGAACCTGTCAGGCCAGCAGACCCCTAGACACTCAAAGAAGATTTCCAGAGTGAAGGACAACCCCCTCAAAGTGGTAGCATGGCTCCTACTGATGATTTTTCCTGCTGGGACTGAGACCTTGGGAAGTACATGGACTTCTTGGACTCTGACTTGGATGGAACTAGAGATAGGAGATTTTCATGACTGGAACTCTCAGGAACCAGTTAGAGAGGGAAATGTAAATACCTGGATTCATTTCCACATTGATACTTGGGGACAGGGCTCAGGTCTTCGAGGGAAGTCTGCAGCAGCCAATGGATTCAAAAGTTGGATTCACACCAATTGCCACTGTACCTTACCCCTTTGCCCAATCCTGGAATGCCCACATCTTGCTTATGTATATTTTGTTTTAAAGACCCTGTGCCCATTGGGGCTTTCCACTGTGCCAGAATTAGGCTATCAACCCAGGTTGTGGGAACCTGTATATAACCTGTATGTAACAATAAAATCCTCACTCTTTAAAAAAAAAAAGAGATTTTTTTTTGTGTGTGTTTTCTTCTAGGACTATCGTGATTGGATATTAAATCTATTGGAACAATTTTTCTAGTATAACACTTTACTCACACTAGGCAATTTTGTGAACTTTAGTTAGATTAGATAATCTTTAATTCTACATAGCACACTTTAAAATGAATAAAAATAGACAATGAAGGATTTTATTCTTGCTTCTACAGTTGGCAAGGCCAATAGAAGCCTAATGCCCTGTTACAGTCCTGGTTGGTTGCATTTTATTGTTCATTAGTTTCAGTTTAGGATTATTTGGGAGAAGTGGAGAAAAAAATTGAATGTCTTCTCAGAAAGACGCTTGAGGCATGGAGGGTTTTATTGTGTACAGGTCTGAACCCAGAACTGATGTGTTTGTAGTTGCCTCTCTAAGGACAATCTTAATATCTTAAATTAGCTACTACAACCTTGACCAACAGTCTCATGAAACTCAGCTTATGATAGGATATTTTAGAAAATTCATGACCAAGAATCATCATACTTAAAAAGATCCTTAATGTCCTTAGAAAAATGAACACATCCCAATGTAATTGTGTTACACCTTAGAGATCACTCCTCATTCAAGGGGTCATATCTCATATGAGACAGATCTGAGCACTGAGTTTTATCTCTGAAGTGCCTCCCACTTCCATCTTTTCCTGCACTGTTTTAAAATTATTGCCTTTCACTCAGCTCTAAACTTCCCCAGCTTCTTCCTCTGTCTGCCTATTCACTCAGTAGTCTAAACAATCTTTTCTCGTTAAAAGTAATGTCATCTAATTGACACATGATAATCCCACATCTTTGTGGATAAACTGTGCTAATTCAATGCATAAATTCTATTCTATTATCTAATAATGGAAGTTAGCATTATCGTCTCCTAAATGCTTGTCATTTCTTTCTATTGAGAACCTTCAAACCCCTCTGTTTCTATTCTTTAAAAATAGATGATACTTTCTTTTCTATTTTTTTTTGGGGGGGAATGGCTATCCTGCCCTTACATGTAGAACTCTAGAAGGCTTTCCTCTAGTTTAACTGCTGAGACAATGGACCCACCTGACCACCCCCTCCCTGTCTCCAAGTCCCTTTCATCTTTTAGTAGCCACTTTCTACTTCCATCATCTTCACTTTTGTAGTTTCCACTGGTGAGAAAACACAGCACTCATTTGCTTTTTTATTGTGTATTTGTGGTGTGTGTGTGTGTGTGTGTGTGTGTGTGTGTGTGTGTGTGTTGGGATTTAACACAGTGTTCTCTGGTTCTATAAATGATCTTTACAATTTAAAAAAATTAAAATGTAAAAAAGTAATTTAGAAAGTTTTTACATGCAACCTACTAATCTTCTAACTTTAACGCCTTACATACATCCCCAATTATAGACACCAGAAAATTGAACCTATTCAATGCTATTAATTAAACTACAGACCACGTTCATTTCACCAGCTGTTCCTCTCATGTTTCTAGATCAGGATCCAAACTAGGTTCTCACATTACATTTCCATGTCATAACTCTTTGGTGTTCTGTGATTTGTAACAGGTCATTAGTCCTGGCATTATGGAAAATTGACATCACTCTCTAGTTATATAAGAGTCTGCATATTTAGGTTCATCTGTTTTTCTGATTACATTGTGATTATTCATTGGAGGAAAATAGCTATTAAAATGGTGTACTTTTCTCCATACATTATGCCAAGGAGACTGTCTTCTTAAAGATATAAATTAGATTGTGTCACAGACTTTTATTGGTTTCCAATTTATTTGAGAATAAAATATAAACCTTTCCTACTTTATAATACCACCCTTTACTTTAACTTAAACATTTTGTATGGGCCAATGCAAATTAAAAAAGCAAATGATAATAATTATCCCTGCTGAAAACAAAGAGAAAAACTTCCATCTTTTTCTACTTGAGATGTTTACTTTGGAAACTTCATTTTTTTCTGTCTGTTTGAAATGCACAAAAATGGTTTTTTAAACTGAATAAACCTCTCAGGGCTTGGGGCTAGCTGTTATAAATAATTTCCAAAGAAGACAGCACTGTCTTGAAGATCCTGTAGGAACACAGCCCCTTCATAAGTAACGAAACTACCTGTTGTCATAAAGAGTCCCAGGGATAAAGGCACACAGCTAACATAGACAGTGTTAGCCAAGTGGTTGAGAAGATGTGTGTGAGACAGGCTGTTTTTGGCTCTTAGGTGTGAACTTCTTACTATTTGTCTTGAGGAACTTGAATCCCATTCATTAAATCTGCTAAGCTGAATAGTAGGGTGTAGGCCTTTTAGTCATTGTATTCTTTTAGTGGATTACTTGTGCTGTGTTAATATTATATAACAATAAAATTCTTTACTTTGTGGAAAGGTTTTCTGTATTGGGGGATGATGGTTTTGGTTCTCTTTCCCCCAACAGAGTTTCCCATCTACTTGCTTCCCCCGACTATGGCTTTCTTTCATATACTTGAAAAGTACTAAGTGTTGTCTATCCCAAACCCTTTAGTTTCTCCATCTCTGTGTCTAAGTGGTATTTCCATTTTTCAGAACTGGGCTGAGATACAATAACTCTAAGGACACCTTTGTCAACCACTTCCTAACACTTTTATCACACAATCCTGTTTATGTCTTGCAGAATACTTAGCACAAACCAAAATTATTATATTTATTGATCTTTTCATGTGTTTTTAGTACACTTCTCTCCATTATAGAGTGAGCTACAGGAGGAACACCACTCTTGTTCCCAGCTGATTCTTCCAACCTTAAACTCTGTCTGACACATAAAGACACTTTATGAGTATTTTGAAATGAACCAATGAGTGAATGGGTAAATTGAGAATGGTCTGCAGCTTGGGAATGTTATATGATGAAGATGTGGCTCTCCTGTGATCTGCTTTCTTATCAGACTCAAAATCTTTAGTTTTTAATAAGAGTTTTTTATTTAACAAACATATAAAATCGATATATCAAATGATTAATACATAAAAGTTTACCTTCATCTTTGAATAAAAATTAGCTCAAATGTTTGTTTTTGAAATGGGGGAGTTTTTGTGGATAAAAAAATTAATGAAATATTATAGGGAAGAGTTCAAGTTAATTCTGGATATTGCTGGGGCCATTTGAATTAGATCTGGTTAATTGGTCAATGAACATCAATTACTTGTGAATCAAGAGAAAATGAATGCCAAGAAGAAGAAAATGGAGAATAATTTTTCAGCATGTCTACTAGGTGCCCACACATCCTTTTGTACAAAGAACGCTGTGTAGTCCTGAGAAGGAGGGTAAAATGTGTCATGGCCATTATAGAAAGGCTTAAAGCAGTAGTCTTGTGTGTGGGGAGGGTTTAAACACAGAACCTCCATCTTCAAATTTCCCCTGTAGTAAGCCAGAGGAGGAGCTGGAGAATTAGCATTTTAAGAAATTCCCAAATGTTTCAGTACTTGTTGATTTGGGCTCAGTACATTAATAACTGCAAGTATAGCTTGACTACTAAAAAGATAACATTTGCTCATAAAACTCTTTTCACAGTTTGCCATGACTTCTTATTTTGATAAGAAAAATGTTTGTTTTCATTTTATGTGCACGAGCATTTTGCCTGTATGTGCACTACATATATCTCTGGACCAGTATTTTATCATAACAGAGAAGCAAACAAGGTACTGGGCAAGCACTCTACCAACTGACATACATTACTAACACACAAAAAGTTTTATTGTAAATGCTCCATTTTAAGGCTCCTCTCTATTCTTCACTGTGTGTTTGTGTGTGTGTGTATGTGTGTGGGGGTGTATGTGTGTGTGTGGGTGTACGTGTGTGTGTGGGTGTATGTGTGTGTGTGGTATGTGTGTGTACAAATGTGTGGTATTTGTGTCATGTGTGTGTCATGTGTGTGTGTACGTGTGTGTGGTGTCTGTGTGGTGTGCATGTGGTGTGTGTGTGTACATGTGTGCATGGTGTGTATGTATGTGTGTGTGGTATGTGGGTATGTATTTTTGTGGCATATGTATATGTGTGTGGTGTGTGTGCATGTGTATTTGTGTGTGGGGTGTGTGTACTGTTTGGGTACGTATTTGTGTGGTGTGTGTACATGTGTGTGCACTTGTGTGTGTGTGTGTGGGTTGTGAGTGTGTAGTGTGTTTAGGTGTGTGTGGTCTGTGTATGTATGTGTGTGTGCATGTGTGTATGTGTGTGTGTACATGTGTGTGCACTCACATGTGTGTGGGGGGGCGGACATGAACTAGTTATACACATTATTTCATTTAGTGCTACATACAAGGGTGAATGTTATTTTCTCTTTTACCCTCAAAGTACTTAAGCCTCTGAGTATCTGATGGCTGTCTTGTGGCTCCTTTATGGTTAGTGACAGGTATACATCTTCTAAAGGGCTTTCTGACTCAAGCATAAAGTCTCTACACTAGGTTGCTTCTCAGGAAGAGTAGAAAATCTTTAATTTGAGTCTAATGGTAACTCTCTGAGATGTCATCCATCAGACTAACATGGAAGTCACTCATTTCCTTAAAGTTAACATATTCTGATGTGGAAGGCTGGTTAATAGAAAAGGTCCTAAAGTGGCATATCTTTGTCCTTTGCTACCCAAGGAAAGCAGTGGAAGTATTTTAAATTTAACTCCAGAAAAACACCCACTTCTTGAGTCTGAGTAATTTGCCTAAGTTGCAGAGACAAATTAATCTTTTTCTTTCTTTTGCTTAATTGTCTATATGATATACTAAATTTTCTGTGAAAAAAACCCTAAGAGTTAGTTAATTTAAAAATTCCCAAAAATGCATGTATCACCTTGAGACCTTATGAGAAACTAATAAGGAAAGGTACATTACTAAACTCATAAGTGCTTCTTTTTATTTAAGTCAAAATTGATGGCCAATAGAATGGCATGGATACCTAGGCCATACTGGCACTATTTTTAAAGTTTAGATATTTTAGACTTATATTGTACCATTAATCCTAGAATCATAAAAACGGTTGTTAAAATTTATACCATATTAATATGATTAACACTGAGACAATCAAAATAAAGGATTGGAGAGAAATATTTATTTCACAAGGGTAAGGATTTTAATATACAGAAAGCTGCATAAATCTACAGATGCTCTAATTAGATTCAGCTGAACTGCCTCAGCATGCAGAATAACATGGATTTACTCGGGCAACTACCAAGAATAACTTTTCTGATGCAAAAAAGGTTGAACTTCCAATATTGAGACATAAACTACCTCAGCCCAGGGGACAGATTCCTTTCAGATAAATTTTATTGGCTCTTAGTCCCCTAGCATCAAAGTTCTTTTATTATAAGACTCCAAATATGTTTGCTGAATTGTACCCTATTGGTACTCTCCTTTGTTTACAGTACCTGAAACCTTTCTTACTGTTAATAGTTAAGCATTAACCTTAGATCTCTAAGATTCCATCAAGCTAGTTACTCATATGATACTTAATTTAAAATCAGAGAGTAGTGTAAGTAATGAGAAAATGTGTCAGAAAGGAGGTAACATTAACAAAATGAAAATATATTTCATAGGGAGTATTTCTTTTAGCTGATTTCCTATGTGATTTGTAATTTTTGTATTCTCTCTCTCTCTCGTGTGTGTGTGTGTGTGTGTGTGTGTGTGTGTGTGTGTGTGTGTGCACGCATTCATGCTTGTACCATAGTGTTCCTTCAGAAGCCAGACAGCAGCCTTAGGTATTGGTCTTCACTTTCGACGCATTTGAGACAGGGTCTCATTTACTGCAGCATATACCATGCTACCTGGTTCACAGTTTTCGGGTGATCTTCCTGTCTCTGTCTCCAGCGGCAGGAGTGTGAGGGTTACAGATGCTGACTATTATGGCTGGCATTGTATAGATTTGGGGATCTGAACTCAGGTCACTACACTTGTGCAGCTAGAGATTCACCATCAAGATATCTTCTTGTGATTTTTTGTTTTTTACTGAAAATGAGTCAATTTTTATCTCACATATCTTGTCAGCTTAAATCTATGTAGTCTTATGTTAAAAAGTGAACCTTCATGGAGGTTCAAAAACAGGCAGGGCAAGAAACATGTCTGGCATGAGGCCCCTTTACTTGGTCCTTTGGTGTCTAGGTTTGGAAAGTTCCCTCAGCATCACCAGGCTTCTCATTCTATTGACCACTAGACCTTTCCATTTGGAGGGTTTTATTTAACTAGTTTTTTCTTCTTTGGAAGCAATGTGCAGGAGAATGTTCTTTTCAAAGATAGCAAGGAGAAATGTGATGTAAGCTGTATCTGTACCTTATTTTATTGACTTCTCCTTAGATAAAGCTCCCTTTGGTCAATATTCTCTCAGTTATATTTGATAAGCCAACCTGTTCTCTTTAATTACAATGTTGGCAGGCCAACTTTATGTGAATATGTGCCAAGAATTTGTATATTCTCTATGTTTTATGATTTTCCATTTTGAATAGTGAAAGAATCATTTCCTAAACCTTTCTGAAGGAGCACCTCTTGTAAGCACAAATTTTATCTCCTTCATAATATTTTTGGATCTAAGAGAATTTATGTGATGTAAAAACCACATTGCTCAAATATACAGTGTTTTAATTTTTTAAAAAAACAATGTAGCTATGAAAGGCATTTAGAGGAAAATGATTTGAAGTAGATGTTACAGTATCATAAATAATAGTTTGTAGCATTAGGAACAATGAACATGGATGATCAACATTATTTATAGGTTACCAGCTACCCATTGCTATAGAACTTTGATTAAAAATATTACAAAGTATATAGGACAAGTTCATAGCAGACATTTAATACTTATTTGGCCAGTTCACATACTCTGCTTCCTCTATATAAAGTTATAGGTCACAAAGTATGCACATTATTTGTATACCATATAAAAATTCCTCTAATGTATGAGAAACTGTGTCAATTTCCCTTGCTTTCTGTGTATTTTCTTTTTATTTCCTGAACATTTGCCTTTGCATGCTCACTTCAGTTGAAAGATAGGTTGGGAACTAAAAGGAGACTGAATTGGGTTAAGTTTATCAGAATGCTTTGTAGCACACGGCACAGGAAAATATTGGTAAGTGAGCTTGAACAAAGTAACATGAGTACAGGACTGACTTCTCAGTCCCAGACAGTGTTGCTGTCCAGGTAGGTTCTGAGGATGAGGGCAGAGAGCAAGGTCAGAAAAGGGGGATAAGCTATGACAGTAAGCTCTTTGGTGCTTGCGACACATCATGCACTCTCAAATGGAGAAGAGCTACATATTTACTCTAATTTAACATTCAAATGACAGCTACTTTGTCTTATGCATTAACTGCTGACTATGACTCAGATTCTAGTCCTATGGGGCTTTCTACTTATGAACACAATGTTTCAGACTTTACTCACTTCATTCTTAATACCACTGAAACACTGAAGATGGATCCAAAGTCATTCTTTGTTCTTATTTCCAAAGTTTTTCCACCAGCTAAGGTGTTGCTGGGGTACTGTCTTAGCTGGAAATACAAACATTTGCCTTTATTATTTGTCTGGGGTGAATAATATGCCTATTTATCTATCATTTGATAACCCAAGACAAGAACAAGTGGCCCCTGTGGATAGCATTATGGAAATGAAATTGTACTGGCATAGAATAATATCTGATGTGAATCCAGCAGAAGCATTATTAAAGTCACTGCCATGGTGGTGGGTCAAGAAAAGAGCAGGGCTTCTGTTCCTTGTACCTCTTCAGAACAATTGGAAATCCAGTTGTCGCCACCAGCTCTCCTAGGTTCAGTAGACTCTACTTTGTTTGCTTATTTCCACCTTGTGGAATCTCAGTGATGTGCCGCATACCTGAAAAAAGAGCCTTGATTTTGCTTCTAAGCACAAGGACTATTCAGATTGATGGTTATCTCACTAATTACATCTGCCCCAATCTTTAGCACTTTCTGTTTGCTTTGTGCTGTTTAGAGCTGGCAGCCTAGAGAGAGTTAAAGCTCAAAAGCAGCGTAGAGTCCTGCTAGACTTTCTTTGCCAGATAGTATGATGTCATCGTTATTCCTCTAGAAAGGGCTAAGACTGCAAGTCAAGGGAGGGACATGCAACCGGAAGCAGCCCATTGTCCCTGTTCTTAGTAATTGTCTCATGATACAGCTACACACTCAGCTCCCAGGACAAAAGCAGGTGTTTTCCTTTAACTAAGACCAACAAAGACTTTTCTGTTTTCAATAGGCTTGTATTTTTAGATACTAAGGTAAGGCAGAAGACATTATTCTATTCTGTGCATAAAAATAAATAATCTGCACAAACTGTGTAATTAAGAACTGAAAGAGGAGAAATGCAATTCAGTTAAATCTGACAGAATAATACATGGAATCAAAGGCTTTATTTGGTATTTAATAATGATATTCTTTTTATTTCATTATACATGAGTCATAACCAGTACTGTTTTATTTTAATTGTATTCTTTACAGAGTAAACCTAAGTATTTATTTACAGTAGACTCATCAATTAAAAAGAGGCTTATTTAAGGTTGTCATAAACTGATTCCCATGAATAAAACCATTTTTCCTGTAAATCAATCTATTTTAACTATGATAAAGCTTGGGATGGGTGGAGATAGGCACTGGTATAGACATGTAGTGAGGGAAGATCAGTGTGTAAAGGGCACAGAAAGACTTTCATGAAAAGTGACAGGGACATGATGCCCAGTGGAAAAAGGATAGATCAAGTTTGTTTTGATCCAACAATCTGAAAAAAACATGATGGAATTTTAGATGAGAGAAGAAATGCTAGATATCATGAAATTGGCATAAAATCAAATGTAGCAAGAAGATATTTATATTTGGGAGATGGATATTTGACTTTTGTGAGTTTTATTTGAGGAGTGATAAGGTCTGTCTTAGGGCATTTCTACTGTTATGATAAAATATGATTCAAACCAACTTGATGAGAAAAGGGTTTATTTCATCTTAGTCTTTTATGTCACAGTCCATCATTAAAATAATCAGGGCAGGAACTCAAAGCCTGGAGGCAAGAGCTGAAGCAGGGGCCATGGAGGAACATTGCTTACTGTCTTGTGTTTCATGCTTTTCTTAGCCTGCCTTCTCATATAACTCAGGGCCATTTGCCTAGCAATGGGCACCACTTCTAGTGGGCTTGGCCATCCCACATTAGTCAAGAAAATGCCGTACATATTTGCATAAAGGCCAATCTTC
This sequence comes from Sigmodon hispidus, assembly GCA_004025045.1. Lineage (NCBI taxonomy): Eukaryota > Metazoa > Chordata > Mammalia > Rodentia > Cricetidae > Sigmodon > Sigmodon hispidus. The sequence goes on from PVIH01004347.1 coordinate 118,068, forward strand.
TGGAGGCATTTCTCAATTGGGGTTCTCTCTTCCAAGAAGACCTGTGTCAAGCTAACATAAAAATATAGTTATATAGCCTTATTATGTAGGCTAGGATAACCTTGAACTTGCTGTGTGGCAGAAGCTGACTTCACAGTCATGATCCTCTTGTTTCAGCCTATCCAGTAGTTAGACTACAGGTGTTCACAATGACTGGACCTTTTGGATTTTATAGCTATAACATGAGATCCAGAAAAAGCATAAAAAGAGGCACATGTTGGAAGTTAGGGTACTTGAGTACTTGGTGGGCTTAACAGTAGATGTTAAATTTTGTGCCATTGGACACATTTGAAGAGTGAAGTTCTTGGGTGGTCTACTCCGTAGAGTATCGACCATTTCTTACTGTTCTATGAACCCCTCTACCAACACTACATGAAGTAGCAGCAAATAGCAAATGACTAGGCTCTGATAAGTTGGTCATAACAAATGTGTCTAACTTCCATATTTCCAATTCTTGGCTAAAATTTAAGTATATTATATAAACATATTTCCATGATGATCCCAAGTCTAGTCCACCTCAAAAACCTCATAACAGATTTATTTTGGAAAGAGTAATTTTTACTATTATGGTGAGGTCAAAGGGAGATATTCCATTTACCCTGGAAGACCAGATCTAGCCTCTAAAACTGTACTTGTGTAAGCTAGAATTTCCCATAGTAAATGCATTCATCTGAGTCTTTTGTTTGCCTGTAGAAGACTACTTTGGCTAGGCCACATTAGGTCAGTTATGGTGGTGAGTCTTTTATAGTAACTTGAAAAGAACAGACAAAGCAATGCAAAGAGAGGAATATACACAATGGAGTCCTACAGCTCACAAAACAAATGTCAGAAGGCCTGTACCCTGTAGATATGGTTGCTAATCTTAAATTCATAAGAACTCATCTATAATAGGCATTTTATACTATCTTTATACACACTAGATTTTCATTTCCTTTTTTGTTTTGATTTTAGGCATTGAAAAAGAAGTATCAATACATGAATCAGTAGGAAGGCTTTTTAGAGATTTATCTACTTTATCTATTTAAGCATTGAAATTATAACTGATCTTCAAAATGAGATGTATCTGTGAATGTGTATATGTGGACATATCACTTAAACATACACATAAATAATTTAAAGGAGACAAGAATTAAATTACTATTATTTCTTTTTAAGCTCAAGGATTACTGTTGGCAAATGACACAATTTTCAGGGATGGTTAAAAACCAGAGCCGTCATTTATGCATCAGGCAAAATCATAAAGCACAGTGAACCAGATAGGTAGCATGTTTATTTGTATATTAGTGGCAAAGATGGACACTCATTCATTCAAATTCTCCTTTTATCTGAACCTGAACAGTGTGGGTCACAGAGGACTGAGGAGGTGTAGAGGTGTATTTAGAAGCTTTACAGCAAGCAGTTATACTATCCTCTTTAGGATCCAATCAAGTGACCTTGATCTTACTTCACTGTACTTTACCTAGCAGGACAAGTGAATCACAGATAGGAGACTCTATACTATTATAGTAGTTATTTAATACATTGAGAATTGTAGTACTTGCTCTTTTATTCCTAACATTCTGAGCAGCCCACAAGGTTTAAGCATTATGATAAGTGGCAGATCATTTGATAATATGCACTTTATTATATTTATTATTTATAGGGCATCGACTCATACTATTCTCAAAACCACACTGTGGAAGCTAATTTCCTTCTTTTTACAAATAGGTCGAGGCATTTGCCAGGTCCCACAACAAATAAATGCCAGAGCTGAGGTTAGAGCCCCAAAAGCCGGTCTCCAAAGTCTGTCCTTGTAAACACAGAAGGTTTCTCTCCTATTGTTCTTGGAATTCACATAGGATAGAGACAAGTAAACAGAAGAGAAACAACAAACAAAAAGGAAGAGCTTAAACAGGACAGGAATATGGAAGGGAGTTGGGGACATAGAAGATACTGCACTTCTAGACTGGCTGCTAGCAGAGGTGGTATTTAAGTTAAGGCAGTCTAGGAGATCAAGGGTCAGCCAACAATAGGGCCAGGAAGATATGCTGGCCACATGAAGACTGAGTGCTCAGGTAACCCAGCCAGGGGAATCCTGTGCTTTCTACCTTGGGAGAGAAGTCAGCCAGAACAGGAGGTCACCAGTAACCTGCCTGGAAACAAACTTTAAGAGATAGAAAAGACTGTGCCCCTAGATGACCATCTCTTGGTGTTCAGGTGTTATGTGGGATGGGATCATGTAAAGAGATTGTTAAGCAATCAGAGATGGAGATGGTTTTGAAAGAAGTCTCGAGAGAATGCCCATTCCCTAGGAATCTCAAGGATGCTGAGCTCAGCATTCATCTGGTATCTGGTGTTAAATTTCAGGTTATCAACATTCCCTCTTCTACCTGAGAAATGGAAAGCTTGTAGATAGTGGGGAGATGGACAGCCAAATGGCATTTGGTCCTTAGCAATACAATGAGTGGACAGATTAAGGAAGAGAAAATAGTACCACAAGGTCTGTCTCAGGAAAGAGTCAACAAGTAACAAATGCCCTGAACAATAGTTCCTCTTCCCAAGAAAGTTAGGTTGTCACTAGGTAATGTGGAGCTTATGACTGTTGGGGATTATCAGCTAATCACCTCTGCAGAATTATCCTTAAAGATAGACTAATGGAGAAAGCAGAACTGGTCATTTGTACTCAGGTCTGAGTTTGGGGGCTGAAGTCCCTGCCTGCTTCATGAAGAAGACTCTTCTAGGTTTGATGAAACTTCAGCTGCAGCAACGTCTATAGCACAAGTAAATTGTAAAGTCTAAGAATAAAGTCATCACACTAGAAGACAACACCTGTAGCCCTGTGAGAGAGCAGCTGGACAGAAGCCACTGTTGATCTGGAAGAAGACAGTGAGCTATGAGAAGGTTGAGTCACAAAAGGTGTGTAAGAGAATATTTTAACTCTCTGGGAAGATACAAGGTGTTCTTCAGAGAAAGGCCCATCAGGTGTTGGAGTCTTCAGAGATTCCTAGCCAACAGTTTAAGTCTTAGTAATTGGTAATTTCCAGGAGAAAATCCAAAAGGGGAAACTGAAAATTATTCTTATGCTATCTAACTTAGACTGTAATTGTTCTTTTTAGTTTTTAATTTTAATTAATATTTTGTCCATTCTTTGAAATTTTTATGCATCTATACCATGCATGTTGATGATATGCTGCCTCCTCTATCTAATATTTTTTAGCTCTATCTCCTAAGAATCATTTTCCAAATACATTAATGGTCTCCACAGAAAGAGGTAATGATTATTGTTGTATCCACAAAAGTGGGACTCTTCTATATTCTTAAGAAGTGACTACAATGTAAACTTGAGTCTGGTTTCCCAATGGTGTCTGTTCCTAGTTTACCAATGATGTTTCTTTGTAAGGTGTGCATGTGTATTCACACACACACACACACACACACACACACACACACACACACACAGAGAGAGAGAGAGAGAGAGAGAGAGAGAGAGAGAGAGAGAGAGAGAGAGAGAGAGAGAGAGGTGGTAAAGAGAAAGGGAGGGAGGGAAGGATACTGAGGTCTATGCCTGGGAAGAAAATAAGACTTCGTTGCAGGGTTGGCAGACAGCTTTAAGAGACAGTGTTTTCAAAAGCTATAGGAAGAACACATTCTCTTTAAAAACTTAACTGTTTGCTTTAATGACCATTTTCTCATTGTGGTGGCTTGAAAGAAAATACACCCCAAAGGCAGTGTCATGATCAGGAGGTGTAGCATTGTTGCAGTAAGTGTTGTCTTGTAGGAGACAATGTTTCTGTGGAGGTGGGTTTTAATGTCTCCTTTGCTGGAGATACATGCTCAGTGAGGTAGACAGTTTATTTCCTGTTGCTTGCAGATCAAGATGTAGGAATCTCAGTTCCTTTTCCAGATCCATGTCTGCCTGCATCCTGCCATGTCTCACCATGATGACAATGGACTAAACCTCTGAAACCGTAATCTACCCCAATTACATGTCTTCCTTTATAATAGTTGCTGTGATTATTGTGTCTCTTCACAGCAATAGAAGCCCTAACTAGACACCCCTAGAATACTTAGTTGTAAGGGTATTCTGAGGGTCTTAGGAAACAAGAAAAGATTCTGAGAATAGAGGCTATACTTGGAGGGTGTCCATTTTCTTCTAGAAACAGACATCTATTATTGACCTGATAGCTATAGCCAGGGACTGGATTGGGAATCATGTTCAGAGATAGTTGCTTCCACACCCAGTGGTTATGACAGCATGCCTACTAGTATATTTAGAAGGAGTAATCTCTCATGGCTGTATAGAAAGCTAACAGAAGGGACAGAAGTATTGGAAATATGTTCAGTTCACTGAGACAGTTTAATTGTTGTATAATTCTCTCTGGAATGATTTACCTCATTGAGAGTGAGCATGGAGGGCTGAGAACAAACTGAGGACAAGAAAGGGCTGATAAACAGTGAGAATGGCAGGTATAGATTGGAAGGTAGAGGAAGTGATAGAATTTTATTAGTAAGAGCACTTGAATGAAGTCTATTTTTAGTAAAAATTGACTTGACTTTATTCTTTTAAAATGCCAAGCACACATGAGAAAGCGAACTGTGACCAGAGTTTACAATTTTTCCTTTTATATCAGAAGTTGGAGGTCGAACACATTTTAGAGTCACTGAGGCAAGAATAAGATCTGTGTGTGCATGCTCAAATGGTATGGAATGGTTAGAAGTTAGGAGATCAAGGAAGAAAGAGTTAACCCTTGGTATGGGTCCCCAGGGTACGTGTGGAAGGCATCTCTGAAGAAGGCAATGCTGTGCAGATAAAAATGACAGCTCAAAACTCAAGGAGAAGTCTCAGGGAGTTGAGACTCTTGGCCATGTATGGAGATATATGAATGCCAAGCCAACATCCTCACAAGCTCCACAGAGTAGCTAGGTTAGAACCATTATTTCCTCCCATTTCTAAGGTAGACATCCAGGATTGATATAACCACTGGTTCACAGGGGCTGTGGAGGAAGCTTATGTCAGCCCTCACGTAGCACCTGGTAAATGCTGGCAAGCTTCAGTGTTTCTCTGGGGCAGGCAGAAGACATAGCCCTCAGAGCCTAGTCTTTTGATATGGCCTCCTGCCCTAAACATGTGTGTGCAAAGTTCCTCTGTTCATGAAAATATTTGTCATGGTAGATTGGTGCCCACTTGGATGATATCATTCTAAGAAGTGTTTTCATTTATGATGACTCTATTTCTAAATCAGAAAATATTGAAGTAGAAAGAGTTAGGATTGCCATGCTGCTTTGGGAGACACAGGTTAGCTCCCTGTAGTAGGTATCACAGAGACTGCTCACTCCCAGTCATCACTCTCATCACATTAAATCTATGTTATTAGCACCTGAATATTCAAAGCACTTTACTAGGTCTATTAGTCTCTTTTTAATTAATAAAATACTTTAGGCTAGCTACTTTATGAAGCAAAGAAGCTTAATTTAGATCATGGCTATAGGAGACTTGTCTGGTAATGACTTCTTCCTGGCAGCATCTTGATGAGGCACAGAACATCACAGGACAAGAGATAGCATATGTATCTCTGTTGACTGTTCTGTCTGCTCTATCCCTCATCTTACAAAGCTTCACCCCAATGATGACGTCACTTTCCCCAAAGTCCACTGTGAACATTGTCATAGATTGCTTCTCTCTTTCCACCACAAACATCAGACTTTGTGGATTAAATTTCTACTTGAGAACTAAAAGAGGGCAAACTACACCTGAGCCACAGCATTAGAACTTCGGGGAAGACGGAGATGATGAGATGCAGATGATGAGATAAGCACAGGTACCATGACACAAGCAGGATCTGGTAACTGCTATGATATACAGACAGAACCAATTATAGGATTATTTGAGAAACGGAATAGAGTCTGTAGCTAGTGAGGTTCACTTGTTATTTTCTTTTTTCTTTTCCTCTTTTCTTTTTGGTTTGTTTTATAGAGCAGGAATTTTAATCCCAGAAATGTTGAATAACATCCTGAAGGTCTGGCAACGACAAATACACTGCTTCAATTAGGTTATGAGTGTGAGTGTTCTTGCAGGCCCACTTTTCAACTGTGTCAAATGTCTCTTTGTATAATATTTAATATTCTAATTTCATATAGCTATTCAGAAAAATGGTTACAAGAACATGTGAAAAACAATGTGGAAAATATTGTTTAGAATAAATCATAGACATTTATATCCTTAACAAAATTACTAAGATGTTGGGTAAATATTGATTATAAATATTACAAATACAAGAAACAAGGGAGTAAGCTGTATTTACACATGGACTGTTCTTAGTTCCTGCCTCCAAGTTCCTGTCCTGACTTCCTGCCTGGAGTTCTCTTTCTAATAGATTGTGATCTGGACAGATAAGCTAAATAAACCATATTCTCTCCAAGTCTAGCCTTAGTGTTTGGACAGAGCAATAGAATGCAAACTAGGACAGACCCTACCAGATTCTTTATATACTTATCTATTCATTTACAAGATCCTTAAATAAGCCACTTCTAGAATTCTATAATCAGAACTGACCTGAATCTGGTTTATGCAGCTATATGATATATTCCTTCCTTCTTTACCAACTCATAACTAATATGTATAAAGCACCTACTATGTGTCATAGCACTAGAATTCATAACATTATAGTCTATTCAGGAGAATTAATCAAATAATACTCTTCTTTTTCTTTTTGTGCTTTTCTTCTCTTTTTGAGACAGGGTTTCACTATGTAGATCAGGTTGGCCTGAAACTCTTTCCACAGACTAGACTGGCCTGGAATTCGGGAATCTGCCCGCCTCTGCCTCCTGAGTCTTGGGATAAGAAGTGAATTCCACCATTCTTCTGTGTGTTCTTGTTTCCCATCTTGGTCATCACTCCCTAAGGAGGGAAGGAAAATGGATCTAGAGGCTGAGGTGGGAAGACCACAAGTTCAAGGCTTGTCTGGGCCACAGACTGAATACAAGGCTTGGCTGGACAACTGAGTGAGACTTGTCTTAAAATAAAAAATAAAATACAAAAATAAAAATTAAAAAAACATACTATCTATAGGTGCCAATCTGCATAAAGCTATACACAATTCAGATAATATACGTCAATGCCAAAGTACATAATACATATATCTTCTATTATAATTTATTGCTATTATTAGTGTTACTTTATTAAAGCCACAAGTCATCTTGTACTGCTATCATCTCCTTCCACAAGACCCTTTATCTTCTGAAAACATCAAATCGCTTCACTGGGAGAAATAGACCCTTAATCTTCTCCACTGCATAGATAACAGTGACTGCTGACAACATAGCTTCAAAATTTAAATATATTGTGCTCAGTTGCCAATTGCTTGAACCACCAGAGTAGGAAGTCTATGGATAGGTTTAGTTGCCAACGTAATGTGAAAATGGAAAACCTAAAAAAAGAAAAAGAAGATGAAGAGAAAAATTCTCCTTCTTTTGGTTTAGAGTAGAATATTCCCAAGAAAGAGGGCTATGGCAAGAGGGAATAAGAAATAAAAAATCTAAAATCATCAGTTTAATTAGAACTTTTGATTTATTGTAATCTAATGAAGAAAGATAGAACAGGTGCCATCTCTGATAAGATTCTGGAAAGCAAGGATGTTGTATTAGGTTCTGGCCCAGACTTTCTGGGCCTAAACTAGATATTTGGTCCCACTCTCAGCCTGGCTTAGCCTCAAGTAATCACACATGCTTGTATTTTTTCTTTATGCTGATTGCCCTAGGGCCTAGGCATATTGCTAGCTAACTAACCCATGTTCAGCCATGTGACTTGATACCTTTTCTCAGAGCAGAATTTCATCTTCTGTACTCTGAGTCTGCTGCCCGCTCCTTATTGTTGTCTCTGTCGCATCCTTGTGGTGTCTGTCTGGTATGTCTGTCTCTGCTTTGAGATATTTTCTTAGCCTCGTAGCCCCGCCCACACTTCCTGTCTGCCTTTAGTCAGTCAGCTTTTATTAAACCCATAGGTGAGACAAATATTTACAATGACAGGAAACAGAAGCAACGTAACATAATCCCACTACACAGGGATCTGGGTCAGGGTGGTTTTGGATCCTGGAATCAGAGTTCCAAAACTTGACTCTGACACTGGGGATGTCTTCTCTTTTGTCTGCAACAACATTTAGATACACTTATTCTGAGTCCCCAAGTTCAAATTTAGCATGAAAAGTACAATTCCTGTGATTTAAAGTTTGTAATGCAATAATTATGTCCTTATAATTATTAAATTTTTATGGCTGTTCATCTACTTCTGGGCATCAAATAACAGCAGTAAATCATTATTAACTCTTTCCTGCTTCTGGATATCAACTAACAAGGGCAAATCCTTATTATCCTCTTCCTTGCTTTCCTCCTTCATCACTGGATGGCATAGCAAGGGTATGGAGAATAGGGACGCAGACAAGGCCTTGTCCTCAGCCTGGACAGAGAGGTGAATGAGGGTAATACAAGCTCACAAACTTTAGCAGTGTGACTGAGAAGAAAGGAAGATGGCTTGGAGAACTGATAAGAAGGAAGCTGCTCTTTTTCAGGGAAGACAGTCTTGAGACAATCATATTCATATGGAGTGCCAACGGCACAGATGACATGGTGGGGAGAGGAAAGGCGGGCTGGCCTGAAGGCTCTGGGCAGAAAATGTCAAGCACTGAGGGTGAAGGTTGCAGTGGGCAAGGAAAGGTAAGAAAGGAAAGATGCTGCTATGCTAGGTACTAGAGCAAGTAGGATAGAGAGGCAAGGTGGGAGAGAGAGGCAGGGGATGACCAGCACTAGACAGGGAAGGAGTAGATAACTGGGTAGCAGTGAAGTACAGAGTCAATGGGAATGCCAGGAACTCAAGACTGCTGTGTGAACAGCCAGCAGGAGGAAGCTGGCAGGAAGCCAGGAGCAGTGAAAGAAACGATATTTTGCCAAGAACAATGTAGTTGAATGGGGAGAATTAGGACAACAAATATCGATGTGCTACTGTAGTTTTGTAACCTGCCTTTGTCCAATTGACCTGTTGTGGATCTCTTTCTACATTTCAAAAATGTAGGGAGAGCCACAGAATTAGATATCTTTAAATGTTCCTTAAATATGTCGATGGTAATATATACAATAATGTATTGATGGACATCTTTTTTTTACAATTACAAATTACTGCAAAGAATACCCCTAATGGATTAATAGTCTAGTTACTCCCTTCATGGTTACTTTATGTTAAGAACAAACTAACTCCTGGGAACATTGCACCAGTTAGCACTCAATGAACAGTGCTTTAAAAGTCAATTCCATCCTGACGCCACCATGGTGCACAGTCTTCATTTTATCTGTCTACTGTGTAAAGAGGTCTTACTATTCTGACTTTATTCTTTTAACCATGTATAAGTTTTTTATCTTACATGTATTTATTGATAATTTATACTTATTCTTTCATGACCTATTTCCTTTGATCTATATATATATAGAAATGTTCTTAACTCTGATGATTTGAACATACTTCTATTTTGAACCTTTGCCATATGCGTGATACAAGCTGTAGGCTAATTTTCTGTTTGTCTCTTAATCTTGTGGACATAGATTTATAATTTTGGTGTGCAGTTTTTTTTCCATAAGTATTTTCTCATTTTTAAGTCATTGATTATCTTACCTGTCAGTGTCTTGGTTTATGATTCCAAGTTTGTTGATAAATCCAAAAAGCCTGACTCAGAGACTAGAAAACTATTTCCAATCGCTTTGTTTTTTCTTGGGAATATATTTAGGATTAGCAGGAAGTGTTGGAAGACTAATATTAACGTGTTTGACAATGCTCAGGACACTGTCCCAATACCTCCTATTCAGGATGCTCTTTCCTCTCGACTTGCCGTAATGTCTTCATATAAAATCTCTTGCTACATTAACTCTGTTTTGTTTCTGATCTCTCCTCTGGTGCCAGATTCACACTGTTTTAATTTCTGTTTTTTTTTTTTTGTAATACCATTTTTATAACTGCTAACATAGATTTATCTACACTACACATCTTTTTCAGATTTTCTTATTTATTTAAAGATACTTATTTTTCAAAATGGATTGTAGGGTTATTTTACTTAGTTATGCAAAAAGTACTGCCATGGCTTTGATAAGGATTAAATTACATTTATATGTTAAGAATAGCATCTTGGATTATCAGAATTTTTTTAAAATTATTAGAAAATGTTTTAGTTTGGGATCAAGTAAAGTTTATGATATACAGTAATCTGTTTCTTTAGAAATATATGAGAAATTAGCAGGCTAAGTATTATGGGATATAAGAAATCATGGTTTTATATGATTTGGCCATTCAAAAAATATTTACCGAGTTGGACATGTGTTTGAGGACACAGGAGCCTTCTCCCATGCCCTCTGGAGAGAGAATAAGGCTTATTATCTATGTTGGATGGGCTATGAGGCAACAGTGATTGCAGGTAACTTTGACAAAAGATTAGTTTATAGCCTGGAAAGATGACTTAATTCAAAAGTACTTTTTGCTCTTAGAGGACTTGTTCCTGGCAGCTCACAACCATCCCTAACAGCAACTATTGGACTCTAACACTTTTTCTGAACTCTGCTGACACTGGGCTGACATGCAGTATACAAACATACATGCAGGAAAAATATTCATACACATAAAATCAATCTAAAGAAAAACATAAGAGGCTGGACAGCAATTGACTCATGAAGACAAAGAGGGTTTTTGTTTGGTGAGCAAGATGTGAGACACAAGAACATACTTATTCCCACAAAGGGGACACTGATTAGAAAAGATAGGAAAGAGATTTTGAAATATGTGTGTAATTTCTTGAAGGTGAGAATGGATGTCGTATATTCCACAGGAGCAGTGTGAGGTTTTCTTAGGAGCAAGTAGGTAACATTTCAGAGTGGGCTAGTGCAAGGTAAGATGGTGTTAACTGCTGAAATGAACAATGTGTTTTTGCATGGGAAATGACCAATCAACCTGTAGAATATTTCTCATTTTCATTAAAATGTTGTTGGTTTATTCCAGTTTAAGCTTCAGTGTCATGGCTTCTTTGTTTGTAACTGAATTTTTGCAATGTTGAAACCAGTGCTTAACACAACATGGGGCACATGTCTGTGTCTGCCTCTCCCTCTTTACTGTGCTAACTTTTATACTGCTAATTAGAATCATGCAGTGCATGTGATACCCCATCTTCACTACCTACCGGCCCTGAATCAAGTCCTGTGTCAGTGTGCTGTTTATCTTTACTATGGGCTAAAAAAAAAAAAAATTCGGCTTGAAGACTGATTTTGGTTTAATTATCTATCTGTCCTGTCATGCTAGAGCTCCTTATAGTTAGATCTCTCTCTTGGTTTTACTTTGTAAAATGAGGTAATTGGAACAATATAGTGATTTTTAAATCTTCCAAACCAATGGAAATTCTCATGTTATTTTTTGGTTTTTTTTCATGCTCTTTTCCTCCTTCCCTACTCCTTCCATTCTCCCCCATCCATCCTTCCTTTATTTTCTTCATTCTTTAAAGAGTTTCACTCTGTAGTCCTAGCTGGCCTTTACTTTTGATTCTCCTCTGGCCTCTAGCTCAAAAGTTCTGGTTGACATGTGTATTGATTGTGTCATTAGATATTTTCTTTATTGTTGTGTTATTGGGACTTGAGCCCAATGCATTGAGATTGCTAGATAGGTGCTCTGCCACTGAACTACATCTGTAATGCGGTGGATATTTGTACACATGGGAGCTCCACCCCAGCCTGTAAAGTAGACATTGTAGACCCAGAGGTAGAGCTGGGAAAGATGTGGGCTACATGCATCCAGTCCAACATGTTTGCAGATGATATCATATTGCAGTATAGAAGCTGGTCTGCTGGCCTGTCTCCTCTCTTCTTGTATTTTGCTATTAGGGGCCCATTAGCAGAGCTTCCTAAAGCAAAACTCAGAAATGTAGTAAAATTATCTTTCCAGATTTTAATAGTTGCAAAACTTATGATGTAATTTTCATAATAATGTGCAGTGAGGAATGTGCGTCTTTAGGTTTATGCTCAGAGTTAGAGAAACTCAAACTCAGATTGATTGTTTGTTGTAATCTCCTGTCTGGTGAATGGAGTAGCAGTGACCCAAGGCCCGGAGTCTGGCCATGGGCTAGACACTATTTATTATATTCTACCAGATACTTCCTCAACTGGTCTCATATTAATTTCAATAAATATTCTGGAAAAATAGCACAAACAATTTCTGTTAGAAATTGTCACCCCACACACATATTTCATTCACATTCTCTCATGTGTCTCCCCCTACATGCTCACAATTTTTCATTAAGTGTTGTTCTGCATTGGGATGAACCAAGTTTTAGAACCTTTATTCAGATATCTAAGAAATAATTAGCTGTGAGAAAATGTTCTAATTCTCAATAAAAACTTCAAATGCAGATCAGCTGAACTGGAAGAACATTTGGGTCTATGTAATTTTTGAGATCAGCTTAATTTTTAAAATAACCCTTTTCACTGAGAGACATCATTTATTCTTATTTAATGTAAAGCACATTAAAATGGAAATTCACTTATAACCTCAACATATATTACAGAATTAAGTTAATCAAGGTCAGCATTGAACTTAAAGGAAATGGCAACTGAGGTGTTCCCACGATGTATTACTATCACCCAAGGACAAAGGCAGGATGTTCTGCTGTGTTTCTGCTGTTATTTTCCTGACCACACAAGGGTATTTACTCTTTAATATTTAAGGCTCATCTCATAAACTACCTCCCATGTGAAGTTTATTTATCCTGGGTTCTTTTCTTCCTGAGGATGATCTCACTCCCCTCAGAGCTGCTGAGAGCCTAACATCGTAGATATAGCTCTTTTTATACTGTGATACACTCATTGCAAAATCCCAGTTCTTGCTGAGATTTAATTTCTCTGTGAGCAGAGAACAACAGAAAGATATGTCCCCTTTTATAAAAGTAATATGTACTCAATGAAGAAATTTTAGAGAAATATAGAAAAGTTGAAATAAAAAAGAATAATTTCCTTAATATAAGCAATGTTTAGAATTTCCAATGTTTTTGTTTTCTATTCTATCAACCAATAATGTTGAGCATAATTGGGCAAGCACTGTTGATTTCTAAGTGTTAGAGAGCAATAAATGTCTTAACCATCCAATGTGTAGTCTGGTTGGCTGGCTTATATACATTTAGATCTTTGTTTATATATCCATATAGTATCATATGGGCACTTAGAACACAGAAGGATATTTTTGTCCATAATATAGACAGCTAGTCTAAAAAGTATTGTGTAAGTGTAGTGTAATTGATTCTGGAAATCACTTACTTTTTTCTTTTTTAATGAAAAAGAATAGGTGTTTTTTTTTTTTTTTTTTTTTTAAGAAAAAAAACAACATAGATTTAAGCTTACACATTGAGGGAGGGGAGCATGTATAAAAACTGTGGAGTTCTTAGAGAGAACCCTGGGCTTCTCAAGAGGGGAAAATTTCATCCTCAAAAACTTCAGCCGAATTAATGAAATAAATTGCTACTCTCTGTGGAGGAAGAAGCAGCTGTTTATCCAGTTGAGTGAAAAGAACACGTGCTCCTTGGGCTCCTGCAGCTAATGGAGTATGAGTGCAGTCCAGGACAAACTCCTAATCTCAGTGACAGTTTCATCATTAAAATAAGGACACACTGGTGAGGTTTTAAGCCCAGACCCTGACAACAATCTGCAGTCTACCTTTTTTCCATTCTCTACTGACAGTCTGTCTGGGTAAGCAAGCCAGGCTCCCAAACAGTAGGGAACATGCTTGTAGTTGAGGCCATGCCAACAGGTCATTGGCATTAGTTACTCTAATGAATGTCAATCATGTCATGGGAGCTGCCTCATTTCTAACTCTTGAGTAGAAGCATGGATGAAAATAGACTTCTGACACTGGGGCTTTTTGCTGGCAAAAACCGAGATGATCTTACATCATCTAGTTGCAGAATATCATTAATGTAGGCTTTTCTATATTTATAACATCTTAAGTGCATAAAAATACATAAATTCCTCATAGCTTTGAAAGTAGAAAAACATAAAGATGTATCCCACACAGAAATACCTACTGCCAACATTCTCATGAATTTTGCATTTCAATGCATAATTAGGATTTGTATTGGTTGCTTTTCTTGTTCTAATACAATATTGGGCAAAAGCAACTTAAGGAAGGGTTAGTTTGGACTCGTAGTTTGAAGAGATAACAATGCATTATGGTGGGAAAGACAAGGCAGCAGGCTGCTGTCACTGTGCTCGGAAAGCAGAGGGAGAGGGATGCTACTGTTTAATTTTCTTTTTCTTTTCCTTTTCTCCTCTGCCTGTGACTCCAGCCTTTTAGATGGTGTAAACAGCTTTTAAGAAGGTGTTTCTTCTCCATTTAACTCTCCCTCCAAGCTCCCTTAGGTGTGCATCCAAAGATATGCCTCCTTATTGGTGTAGATGCTTCTAGTCCAATGAAGCTGAAATAGACATTAAGCATCTCAACACTGTGTTGTGTGTAAACAATCTCCCATTTCCACACAGTGTTTGATCTTTATCTCCACATACATCTTTAAAATAAATGAATGTCCATACAACATTTTAGAAGTTAGCTGGCAAAAACAAAATTAGTTTAACTATTTTTCTATCTTTCAAGTTAGAATAGTTTAATTCTTTTTCCCACCTATTAAATGTAACATTTCAAATGATATTGCTGTCTAAATTTCACGTTATTTCCTCAGGATAAACATGTAGTATAGTAATTACCCAATACGTAGTATTTTTGTCCTTTGGGGTTGTGATAACAAAATATACTGGACGGCTTAAAAACAATACATATTTATTTCACACAGGTGTGGTGTGGAGTTCTTGGGTGAGGGGGAAATCTGTGCTGTCCAGAATCCAAGCACATGGAGTATTCTACTCTAGTATAAAACTCCTCTGCAGGATGCTAACTACTAATCAGTTCCTGAGATCTTTAAGCTATTCACCTTGGTGCTTAGTTTTGATTGTCAAGTTGATACTATGTAAATCACCTGGCAAAAGAGTCTTAATGGATTTGTCAACATTGGGCTGCCCTGTGGGCATGTCTATAAGGGTTTGCTTTAACTAATGCAATTGATGTGGGAAAACCCAACCCAGTGTGGGCTGCTCTGTTCCCTAGATAGGGGATTCGGAATTGTCTGAGTGCAGGAATGGAGCTGAGCACAAACAAGCCACTGCGCATGCGCATGTTCATATTCTTCATCTCTGCTCTTCATTAAGGATAGAATTTACTATCTGTTCCACCTTGACGTCCCCAAATGGACACCTGGAATTAAAAATGCTTCCTTTTCAACTGCGCTCAGGCTCTCTCTCTCTCTCTCTCTCTCTCTCTCTCTCTCTCTCTCTCTCCCTTCCTCCCTCCCTCTCTCTTCCTACCTTCCTTTTTTTCTCTTGTTTGTTTGTCTTGTTTTTAGGATATTATACCAGAGCTGTAACTGTAACTAGAATATCTTCCAAAAGTTTATCCCCTAAACATGATCACACTTGGGAATAAATTTCAACTGATGACTGGGAGAACCACACATGGCAAACCATATCATGGGAAATTAAATGTGTAAATTCTCCATATGTATGAGTAGATTTGTGACCAAAGAAGTTAAAAAAAATTCTACAAGCAATTGTCTGAGGGTATCCTTTAAAAATATCAAGTAGTATATGTAAAGTGGTCACTATTTTAAAAAAGTGTCTTATTTCTAAAAATGATACTCTTATTACTAGATGAGTTTATAATTTTTCAGTTATTTACTTGCAATTTTATATAGTGTCTTTCTGTGGGGTTCTCCTGTTTTTCATATTGGCTGAAGAATTTTTCTTTTCTCACCCTTATGTTTTTATAGCCTCATCCCTTTGTATTGCAAAGCATGGTAGTTTTCCTTTTGTAATTTGTTTTTGCATTTTCATTTTATTGAGTTCTTGAGGGCATAGCCTTTTGTACTTACTGAGATTGTAGCCTTTATTTTAAATTTGAAGAGTGGTTTCTATTTTATATCACCTAAATATTTACTTTCATTTGTTGTTGTTGTTACTTTCCAAATAGAATTTGTGCTCTGTAGCTAAGGCTGCCCTGGACTTCACAATTGTAGAATTCACAAGGCCAAATGGTGGCCTTGAACTCAAGAAGATGCTCCCCACTTCAACATCCTAGGTGCCATATCACAGGCCATCATATACAGCTAATTAGTTCCCCAAGGCTCCTGTTAGCTTATAGAACAATCTCCAGTAATCATGGAACTAAGAAGTATTGGCTTCTTGTTTGCTATGTAACAGCTACTGACTGTTGTAAAGAAAATAAACCTTGTAAAGCTAAAACCTTATATCTTTTGTTTACTAAGACTGATGTTAGAAATACTGATGACTTTAAAGTAAATTTCAGAAAAAAGATGCAAAGGCAAGCTCATCAGTGTTTGAAACCGTGTTATGAAGGATGCTTTCTGTGCTCTGATGTTGTCCTGGGCTTTCCAGCCCAGCCCTACAGTCCCACAGTCCCACAGAATCACACAGACACATTAATTTTACACTGAATGACCTAGGACCCAGGCATATAACTTGCTAACTTCTTCATCTTAACTCAACCCATGATTTTTATCTTCTTCAGCCGAATGACTCACTACCTTTTCTCAATAGCACTTCAATTTCTTTTCTCTGTGTCTCCTGACATCTCTCTGGCGCCTCTTCTCTGTTCTTCCTGTTTCCAAAGTTTTATTAGTCTCATAACTCCACCCACACTTCCTGTCTGCCTTCATCTAATCATCATTTTTTATTAAACCAGTAGGCAGGACAATTATTTGCATTACATTCTGCTTTAGCTTTGTACAAAGATGAGTCCTCCACACTAGCAAGGGATGTTTGTCCTGCTGAGTGCATCTTCAATTCTCTTATATTGAAGTCAACATGTTTCCTCAAGCTTTCTTGCTTTCTTCTGCCTTTCTCATCTCTTTGATTCTTCCTACCTTTCCCTCTGCTGCTAATCATTGGATTTTGGCCAAGGAATCCCAATCAAAAGATCCGTCCTAGAGTGGTGTATCATTACCATGTAAAAATTTGCAGTAGACATAATTTTGACTTAAAAGAAAAACGAAAACAGTATTTTGGAAACACCTGGTTAGAAGAATCACAATTGTCATTCATATACAGGGTGTCCACTACCACTTTACATTAGATGCTCGAGTTTCCTTCATTTAAAACCCTTAACAGTTTTCAAATTAGAGACTATGCAGCTGTGTTAATAATGTAAAAGTCCCTTCCCTGTTCAGTCTTCATTCACCCAAAAATCTAAACTCAATCTCTGGCTTACTGACCACAAAGCCCAGGATTTTCTCATTCTAATTTTTTCCTCTTACATTTACTCAATTTTCTTTAGCAAACATCTTTTCCCTTAAAACATTTTGGGTTTTGTAGACTAATTTTCATCATCCTAAATATACCAAGCTTTTTGCAGCATAGGCTTATGGACAAGATGATTTGAATCTTGATAGAATATTGAGAGCAACACAAGAAACTTATGATTCAGATATTCTCTGTTTGCTGGGGTGGGGGTGCGTTTCAGGTCAGGGGAAAGCCTGGCAAAGGGGAATTTCCCAGGAGTACACAGAAAGGACCATAGTTTAAACTCTTAACAATAGTGGATAAGTAGGCTAAACTGGCCATTTCCTGTGACAAGATTGGTACCTGGCCCAATTGTCACCAGGAAGGAATCATTCAGGGACTGATAGAGACAGATGTAGAGACTCACAGTCACACATTAGTCAGAATTCAAAAATTCTGCAGAAGAGGACGAGAGATGTTTATTGGAGCCAGAGGGGTCAAGGACAGCAGAGGAAGGCTCACATAATCAACTAACCTGGGCTCAAAGAGGCTCACAGAGACTGAACCCACAACCAGGCAGCCTACATGGGACTGACCTAGGCCCTCTGCATTTATGTGATGATTGTGTAGCTTGGTCCTCTTGTGGAACAGTGGGAACATGGGTTTTCTCTGACTCCTTTACTGGCTGTTGGGATCCTACTCCTTATACTAGGTTATCATGTCCAGCCTTAATAAATGAGGAGGTGTTTAGCCCTACTGCAACTTGATATACAATGCTTTGTTGATACTCAGAGACCTGTTATTTCATGGATGGAGAGGGAAGAGGAGGAGTTTGGGGTGGGGTGAAGAGGAGAATGGGAGGAAGGACGGGGAGATCAGAATCGGGGGAAGGCTGAGGCCTGGAAGCAAAATAAATCAATAAAAAAAAAAAAAAACTTTTGAAGGGCTACAGGAAGCATTCCATAATTTCTGTCATTCTAACACTGGGGAGGGGACAGGCTGCAGTTGAATGTGTCTAAAATATGAAGTCCAGTCATAGATTTTAGGGGGAAACCTAGCACTTTAATTCTCCAAAATAGATCTATTGTCATATTGTATCACAACTTAAGTTTATTCCCATAGATAAGTGTTTCTCTCAACCCTGGGCAGAAAAGCCTCTTTTTGCAGTGAGTACCAGTTAATGCCGATTTATACTTGGACAAGCTGCTGAAAATAAGTTACCATTGAGGGCTTAGTCTTCAATGGGACATGTATATATATCAAGCCTCCAAAGATGCAGAGAACATTGTGAGGAGGGCTAGAAAAAAAATATAAGAGCAAGAGGATGAGAAGAAGTGCAGTGAAATGTCTTTTGGACAGGACATAGCTATCACATACATGAACTCAGAGTAGCAGTGATTTCCTGTACAAGCTGCTCACTGGTTTCAGCATGATGAAGAGTGGCTTGTGAAATTCCACATCTACCTGAAGAGCTCTTAGCAATTGATGGGAACTGCTGTAGGGGAATTATTGCTCTTTAGGGGTGTAGTTATGGGTAGATTGCCATTGATATACAAGCAGCAATAACTGGACTCAGTAGGTTATTAAAAAGCAATAAAAGAAAGGACATGAAAGTGGGAAGAGAACATACATTTGAGGGGGATAGTTTTGGGGAGAGTGCATAGGGGAGTTTGATGTGATATGATAAAGATACATAGTGTGTATATATGTGTGTGTGCATGTGTCTGTGTGGAATTGTCAAATAATAACTAAAACATTTAAAAACAGATTAGGGTATGGAAAGATAAGCAAAGAGAAAATCAGAAGTAATCTGGATTCAGAATTAATAGGAACTCTGACCAGATTTGGAAGTAGAAATGGAGTGGAGATAAAGAGTAATAGCTTTGAGGTTTCTCTTATTTTGCTTCATGGAGAAGGTCTCAAGCCCTTAGATATGAAATATAGAAGATGCAGTGACTTTATAGGAAGAAAATGGGCTTTATTTCAACATGATGAGTATGATGAACTTGAGACACATTTAGGAAGAAACACTCAGACTTCAAAAATGAGGATCGTTTGTGGATTCTCCTATAGATTCCCCAGGGTCTTGGTAGCAGTGAGGATGGTGTTCTTGCTGGTGTAGACTCTGTGTGTTATTGACAGTTTTGTGTGCTTCCTAAACATTTCTGCTTCCCTCTCCTTTTCTGAAAGCTACTGACATATTTCTCTAGTTCATGGCTGGTGATTCTTTAATGTTCTTTGCATCTTTGTAGCTAAACAATTGATATACTCCAAGGAACCATAGTGCTGCCTTTGTATTCAGAGCTATAGTGCCAACAGAGAAACCAGATGGCACTAGGCTGTAAAGGTTCAAGTTTGAGAAAAACATAAATAAATAGACTCAAGTCAAAATCTTCTATATTAGGGAATACATACAATTCTTTTCATTTTATTTCTTGTCCAAATAATTATTACAGAGAATCCTTCATGCAAGATACCCTGTCAGAAATTAAACAGGACACCCGTAGCACACACTTTTAAATCTATGACCCACTCTTGTTAGGGCTAAAATAGAACCATCCAGATATCACAGGGTTGGCACATTGTAGAGCCTCTTACTTTAGCTCCGTATTCTCCATCTCTGAATGAATGGCAAGTTGGTGATTTTTCTATTTCTTTCTTTCTTTTCACAATTCAGTATAAAATGAGTAAATAGGTTAGAGGAACACTGTTAAAAACTCATGCTTTAAAATTCCTCTGTCCCAAAGACTGTCCGACTTTTATCCTTCATTGAAAATAATTACATTATTCAATAAAATCACACAAGAAAACTTTCTCAACCTAAAGAATGAGATGCCCTTAAAGATATAAGAAGCTTACAGAACACCAAAAAGATTTGACCCCTAAAAGTCTGCTTGCCACATAATACTCAAGCCATAAAACATACAGAACAAAGAAAAAAATATTAAGAACTACAAAGAAAAGGGGCCAATTTACCTATAAAGGCAGAACCATCAAATAATACCAGACTATTCAATAGAAACATTAAAAGCAAGAAGGGCTTGGTCAGAAGTTATACAGACGCTAAAAGAGCATGGCTGCCAACCCAGGCTACTATACCTAACCAAACTATTGATTACCATAGATGGAGTAAGCGAGATATTTCATGACAAAATCAGATTTAAACAATACCTATTCACAAATCTGGCCCTACAGAAAGCAATGAATGGAAAACTCCAACATAAGGAACTCAGATATACCCACAAACAATTGATAATCCCACAGAAGAAAAGTCCAAAGAAAGGAAATACATGTGAGCTACCACCAAAAATAACAAGAAATAACAACCAGTGGTCATTAATATCCCTTAATATCAATGGACTCAATTTACCTATAAAAAGACACACCCTAACACAACGGATAAAAAAAACAAAAGCCAACCTTCTGCTGCATACAAGAAACATACCTCATTTTCAAAGACAGACACAGGCTCAGACTAAAGGGTTGGGAAAAGATTTTCCAATCAAATAACTCAAAGAAACAAGTTGGTGTTGCTACCTTAATATCTAACAAAGTAGACTTCAAACTAAAATCAATCAAAAACAACCAGGACAGGCATTATTTATTCATCTCAGGAAAAGCCAATCAAGATAAGATTTCAATCATGAATATTTATGCCCCTAATATAAGGGCAACCTCAGATGTAAAAGAAACACTACTAAAGCTTAAACCACACATCAAATGTCACACTCTAATAGTGGGGGACCTTAGTGCCCCACTCTCACCCTTGGATAGATCAACCAGACGAAGACTCAACAGAGAAATAAGGGATCTAACAGATGCTATGATGCAAATGGACTTAATAGATATTTATAGGAGCTTCCATCCAAACACAAAACAATATACACATTTCTCAGCACCCTATGAAACTTTTTCTAAAATTGACCACATATTTGGTAATAAAGCAAATATCAATACATACAAAAAATTGGAATAACCTCTTGTGTCATATCAGACCACCATAGCCTAAAGTTGCAATTCAACAACAACAAAAATCACAGAAAGCCTACAAACTCATGGAAACTGACCATCTCTATAATGAGCCACAGCTGGGTCAGGGAAGAAATTAAAAAAAATCAAAGACTTTGTAGAATGAAAATGAATCCACAACATGCCCAAAATTATGGCACACAATGAAATCATTGCTAAAAGGAAAATTCATAGCACTAGGTGCCTATATGAAAAACCAGAGAAATCTCACACAAGAAAACTAACAATTCAGTTAAAGGCTTTAGTACAATTAAAAGCAATATCACCTAGAAGGAGTAGATGGCAGAAAATAATCAAACTTAGGGCTGAAATCATTACATTAGAAACAAAGAGAACAATACAAAGAATCAATGAATCAAAAAGTTGGTTCTTTGAGAAAGTCAACAGACCCTTATGCTAAATAACCAAAAAGCAGAGAGAGTATCCAAATTAACAGAATCAGACATGAAAAGGGAGATATAACAAAGCATTTCACCCAGGAAATCCAGAGAATTACTAGGTCATACTTTGAAAACCTATACTCTACTAAAATGGAAAACATAATAGAAATAGACAGCTTCCTGGAAAAGCACCTATTAGCAAAATAAAATCAAGAACAGATTAAAGATCTATATAGACCTATAATCCCAAAGAAAATTAAAGCTGTTATTAAAGGTCTTTCAAATAAAAATAGCTGAGTACCAGGTTGTTTCACTGCAAAATTCTACAAGACATTCAAAGAAGAACTAATACCAATACTCAACAAATTGTTCCATACAATAAAAACTGATGGAATGCTGCCAAACTCCTTTTATGAGAACACAAATACCCTGATACCCAACCCACTCAAAGATGTAACTAAGAAAGAGAACGACAGACCAATCTCCTTCATAAACATTGATGCAAAAATACTAAACAAAATTTTGACAAACCAATTACAACAACATATAAACAAAGTCATCCACCATGATCAAGTAGGCTTCATTTCAGATATGTAGGGATGGTTCAACATACAAAAAACTGTAAATGTCATCCATCATATGAAGAAATTGAAGGAAAAATCCCATATGATCATATCTTTAGATGCTGAAAAAGCCTTTGTTTTGACAAAGTCCAAAGCTCCTTTATGATAAAAGCCCTGGAGAGAACAGAAATACAGGGAAAATACCTAAATATAATAAAGGCAATTTACAAGAAGCCAATGACAAACATCAAACTAGATGAAGAGAAACTCAAAGCAATCTCACTAAACTCAGGAACTAGATAAGGCTGTCTCCTCTCCTTTTCTAGTGAATATAGTTCTCGAAGAAAAAGAAATAAGGGAAACATCAACATTTATAATAACTGCAAATAGCATTAAATATCTCAGTGTAACTATAACCAAAAAAGTAACAGATCTGTTTGACAAAAACTTTAAATCACTGAAGAAAGAAATTGAAGAGGATATCAGAAAATGGAAAGAGCTCCCATATTCCTAGATAGGTAGAATCAACATTGTAAGAATGACAATCTTACTGAAAGCAATCTACAGATTCAATGCAATTCCCATCAAAATCCTAACACAAATATTTACAGACCTTCAAAGAACAATACTCAATTTTATCTGGAATAACAAAAAAGCCAGGATTGCCAAATTAATTTTGCTCAACAAAAGAACCTTGGGAGGCATTACCATAACCCGACTTCAAGCTATACTATAGAGCTACAATAATAAAAACAGCCTGGTCTGGCATAAAAACAGACTTTTGGATCAATGGAAATGAAATGAAAACCCCAATATTAACCCACACACCTGTGAACATCTGATTTTTGACAAAGAGGCCAAAAAATATTCAGTGGAAAAAAATAGCATCTTCAACAAATGGTGTTGGCATAGCTGGATGGCAGTTTGTAGAAAAATGAAAATAGATCCAAGCCTATCACCCTGCACAAAACTCAAATACAAGTGTATCAAAGACCTCAACATAAACCCAACTACACTAAACTTGATAGAAAAGAAAGTGGGAAATACCCTCCAATGCATTGGCACAGGTGACCACTTCCTAAATATAACACAAGTAGCACAGTCCCTAAGAACAACAATCAGTAAGTGGGACCTCCTGAAACTGAGAAGTTTCTTTAAGGCCAAGGACAAATTCAATAAGATAAAATGACAGCCTGAAGAATGGGAGAAGATCATCACCAACCCTACAAGTGACAGAGGACTGAACTCTAAAATATATAGAGTACTCAAGAAACTAGAGCCCAAAGCCCTAAATAACCCAGCTAAAAAATGGGGTTCAGAACTAAAAAGGGATTTCTCAGCAAAAGAATTACCAATCTAGAGCAGGGGCAGCTGAACTGTGCCCCTGGCCACACCCACAGCGCCTGCTGAGGGAATCTGCAGGGCTCCAGACTACAACCTCGAACTGAGCGAACCAACAACTGCAGGGGTCTCTGAAAGACAGAATCAAACCCTGACCAGAGAGGTGACAGGTGACACACAAACCCAAGTCCCACAACTGACCAGGACCCATCTAATC
>PVIH01004348.1:0-141976 GCA_004025045.1 Sigmodon hispidus
AAAAAAAAAAAAAAAAAAAAAAAAAAACTCCAGGATAGGAATACATAATATTTTCATCTGTATTCTTCATTTTCTGAGATAAAGAAATATCACTTAGTTTAACAGGCACTCACAGAGATCTTCTTGCCTCAGACCCCTAGGTGCTGAAATTATAGGTGAGAGTCACCATACCAAGTTTTGAGGTTTTCTTAGAATGCCTCGAATGGTTCTACTTTCTAAAATAGTTATAGGATACTGTTGGCTTCTAAATAATATTGTGTCTTCTAATGAAAGGGACAGGGATATCCCAGTGACTTAATTGTTGGTAGAGTTGGAAGATATAAGTTGACTCTGTATTTTTATGAAAAATGAGAGTTGTAGAATGTGAAGCATTAACATTCTCGTCTGAAGTATCATAAAATTCCTTCTCTGAGTCATGTTCTCTGAGAACACTCAAAAAGTGCATCAAAAGACTACTAGATAAATTCACTGGTACATGAGTTTTAAAAACTACATTTTTTTTCAAACATCAAAGCACTATAAATGAGTTTTTATGAGTACAAGTACTGAGCCTCAAGGCACTGATTTCAGGCAAGTAATTGCACCAAAAAATGATCTTGTACCTGTGCAAGAACAAGAGTTGAAATTGTGAGAGTCTGATGCTGTGTCTTGTAGTGGCCAAGTGCTGAGTTAAACTGCATCCAGAGTCCAAACTCTGGTGAGGTAAGGAGACCATTGAGTAATCTCTCTACCCTATGTTCTCTTTATTTATAAACTGAGAGAAAACAATAACATTTCCTTTGTAGAGCTGTGAGACTTAATGTGATAGACATAGGAGAAGCCCATCACAAGGGTGGCACTCTGGGTGTGTTTACATAATTTTTATGATTTCTCTGTTGAGTAGCACTGAATAGCTTTGCCTATATGTCCCCCCCCCCCACACACACACCCAAGGAGTAAGCAACTATGAACTGGGGACTATATATAAAAACATATTACTTCAACACAGCAAATAGTCACAGATTTAGTTGTAGTTCCCCTTCTCTCAAAATAGATGACTGCCAATAAAATGTGGTGTCTTAAAACATAGCTTATTAGCTCACATGACTAGAAATGACACATTTGTTAGTCGCTGTGAGCTGGAATAGAGGTGTTAGAAACCATGTTAGTTAAATTTCTGGGTACCATGTAAAGACATCAGACAAAAGCAATCTAAGGGAGGAAGGGTCTATTGTGACTCAGTCTATGGTACAAACCATCAAGGCTGCTGGAAAGAAGGTGGGGCTCATGTTATATCCACAATCAGATAGCAAAGAATGATGAATGCCAGTGTTCGGCCCACTTTCTTATTTAGTCCAAGACTTAAGCTATGGGATGGTGACACCACAATGAGTGAATCTTCCCATCTTAGTTTAACCTAGTCAAGATAACTATTGCACCTATTTATGGCCAAATGTTGATCTACGTAATCCTTTACAGTTGATCTTCGGTACTTGTTTTCTAGGTGACTTTAGTCAAGCTGACAATTAACGGTGGCAATACCAGCATTCAAGTGTTTTTACTTGTGTTTCAGAATGCACAGAGGGAGTTCCTAATACTCAGTATGACCTCCTCCAGTTCATCCACACATATTCAAAACACTGAGAAGATCCATGCTTTATGTGGTAGGCAGTATGATGTCACTACCTGCTTGTATGAGAAATTGCTATTCTCAGATTTCTACTATAACTTAACACTCCCTTATGAGGCTGGGTTCTGTTTACATCTGTTTTTTAGAGCATCCCTCTTAAGTAAAAACCAAAGATGACCACTTCATGGAAAAGCCTAGGATACCAATAATTTTGAAATTTTTCTAATGGATGTAACATTCACTATTTTGTCTAAAGCTTGTGTATATGCACATATTTCTTCCTTTTATACACAGAACTGAAGTTGCAGTTTAGGGATTATAATTCCCTAAAGATTGCACACATTTGCTGAACCTCACCTATAGGGACTCCAGTTCCACACATTTGTCAAACCTCACCCATTTTGCTGTCATGTATAGAATGTAGAATTCTGTGGTTGAAATATTAGCTCACATGACTAGAAATGACATCTTTTATTTATGGATTTTTTTCCTTCCTATTTGGGAGCAAAGGATACATGAGTCTGTATTTGACTGACATAGATCACAGACTCCAGCATTAAACTTTATAAAGAAGTCAATTTAATCAGTGTGTAATTTAATCACAATGGCAGAGCTATAGACTGTTTTAGATTATGAATCCTGAATGCATAGACTATTTGATTTGTTTAGAATCATTCCATTTGGACATTTTTCTTTGATTTTTTGTGTACTTATAATATGAAAGTATTTTTCCCATGAAGCTATTTCGTGGAAAATGAACAATATGATAAATTATTTACCACTGTACACCATTTCTTCACAGTATATAAAGCTGGGGTTTAAGATTTTTTTTTAATGAAGTTGAGGGGATATTCACTGTAGACCTAAAGTTTCTTTAAAACTAGTAGTTAGGATTTTTCTCTTAATAGAAGGAATAGGCCCATCTATGGCTGGTGATTCTCTTCCTTATATTAGCCATCATTTCTTTTTAAACACATAAAGTTTGTATACACTTCCAGATTTGAGACTCAAAGTTAAGCCCTCTACCACAGAAGTCTACCTATTGTTGTTCCCTCAAATGACAATGATTTTACATTGTAGAAATGTATCAGCATCCAGTGAGATCTGTTTTAAGTGTTTGCATTTTTTCCTCCACTCATTGTTTGTGATTTTTTAAAATTTTCCCAGATGAGATTTCTTGTGGCATTTAATTGTGCTTAGGAATTCTGACAACCTGCCCACCCAGCAGCCAGCTGCCTGTTATTAACTTATAGGCCTATCATTTGAATTTGCTAACATGAAAGCTTACGCAAGAATTCTTTTGTCATACTTTCTGCTTTATGAGGGGAAGTGTTTGGTAATTTTGAGCTTCTCATGTGCATATTTTCCTAAATTTGAACATATTCAGGAATTGTTTAAGTAACAATAAAGGCACAATCCTGCTTCTATACGAGGAAGCATTGAGGAGATTTTCATTTTCTGTTGCCTGGTTTAGTTTTAAGGTGGTGGGGGGGAGGCAGAAGTAAATTGCTGAATAAAATTTGTGAGTACTTTTTGCTGAATGAGGTTACATGTGAGGATCCAGGACTCCTGAGGTGACTAGAGTCATGACTGGCAGATCTGACAACATGGAAGCATGTGGGTCATTTAATACAAAGCAATAGAAAGAGAAAAGTTGGACTAATTATATAATTCAGCAAATTAGTGGACTTGCTTTTGTGGCCTCATTTGCTTAATTAAATTTATGGTGAAAATTTTTTTTCAAAATGACAGTAGAAAGAATTTTGCAGTCTCATGCAGTTTAAAAATATACAGCATAGCCATTATCCTCACAGACAGATACGGCTTTAGCATGTGTAATCTCTCTAATAAGGCTGTGTCCATGTGTCCTCATTTATTCCTTTCATTTTCCATTTTGGAATTACATAGCCTGTTCCTGGAAACACTTCAGAGACCTCGGTTTGAGATCTGAGGAATCTCTATTCTGACATTTGAAAATATGTATTAAGGGGCTAGAGATGGCTCAGCAGTTAAGAGCACTAGCTGCTCTTGCAGAGAACTAGGTTTGGTTCCTATCACCCACATGGTGACTAGTGGTTGTCTGTAACTCCAATTCCTAGGGATTCAACCCCTCCCCTTCTTATATATATGGGTGTCAACCACATACACATGCAGACAAAACATCCATAGACATAGAAGTAAATAAATCTGTTTAAACAATATACTAATATGAGAAAGAAGTGGATGGGGCGATGTCTTAGCCCTTGGGAATGTGGCCCTGGTCTTCCAGAGGACCCCAGTTCAGTTCTTAGCATTTATACCAGGTAGTTGACAACTACTGTGACTCCAGCTCCAGGAGATCTGATTCCTGCCTTTGACCTTGCTGGGCATGTGAACCCACAAGCGCAGACCCACACGATTAAGTATAAGGAGAACTGAAAGGTTCCTTGGTGACTGTTGTGTCCAGTAGTTTAAGATGGCACAGCAGAATCTGTGCTTTGCACAACAGATTCACAGTCAGGATTAGCATCTTTTCTCCCAGGGGACAAACTCACTGATGAACTGTGCCAAGTACTAAAGTTGCAGCATAATTATGTGGACTTCTCTTAGTTCTGTGTTGATGGACAGTTTGGTCACTTAATACTTAACAAGTGTCATAGAGTCCTCAGATAACCCATAGCAAATTTGCAGGAAAAGAACCTTACAAACCCAAGCAATGTTTGTTTTACATTGTTTCTCATTTGAGTCAGATACCGCAGGAAACATTTGGAGAGGAATACAAATAGGTAATTTTGTTTCCAGAGAGCAGTTGACCAATATTGTAACTCCTGAGATGAAAATTTTAAAAGCTTCAAAACTAGGAACACTTAAAATGACTAATTTAGAATTCATTAGGTCTAATAAGAGGTATTACGTTACATAAGAAATATGTTTCTGAGACAGTGGAAACTTCCAAGGTATATAGGGATGTGGAGTCAGAATACCAGCACAAAAAAAGAACATTGAGGTATGCTTCACACTTTCAGAAACTGGGGATTTAACATCTATGTGCTATGGTGACTGGAGAGGTGGCTCAGTGGTTAAGGGCAGTGGCTGCTCTTGCAGAGGATCTGGGTTCAGTTCCCAGCACTGGTGTAGTAGCACCCAAAGGGGGTCTGGTATAGGCACCTGCACTCATGTGGTACACACAAACTCATACATGTACATACAGACACATAAATAAAAACCTCTGTTTAACATGCATAATAAAATAACAAAAAATAGAAGATATAAGATTGCTCTTTCTGGAACATGCTGAAGTTACTAATTTGTACCAGAGTGTTAAATACCATTAATCTTTATCAGGAAAAAGACTGGTAGACTCAGCAGCATTCAAGGCTGCGAACAAACCTAACAAACCCAAAATATTTAATTAACAAAAAGAAGAAGAATGAAGAGAAAAGAAATGAGAGCATAATGAGATTAAATCTGTTCTGAACTTAGATTGTGGTGATGACTTTCTATTCTCTAAATATGGTAAGAAAACTTGTTAACCGTGTGCTTTAAAAGGCAAAATTATGAAATGGAAAGTTATTTCTTTCCTTCCTTGCTCTCTCTTCCCTTCTCCTCTTCTCCCTGCTCCCTCCCATCTCCTCCTGCTCCCCCCTTTCTTCCCTTCCCTTCTCTAGGGGGTAGAGTTGTCGAGGGGGGCATGGATGAAGCTAAGGACTGTGCACATATTAGACAGGTCCCTGTCGCTGAGCTGAGCTATAACCTTAACCCTGTAAGTTACATTTCTGTAGCAATTTAGAAAGATCAGGAGACCTATGGGATACAAGTACAATGATAAATATATTGCAGTCATAAAGGTAACTGTAAGTGAATGGAATATTCTAATTGAAATTCATGAATAGGGCTAAGGAGGCCGAACATGGGGGAGGGCTCATTCCTACTTTTTCTGTTGCTTGATTAACAGTTATGTGCTGTTGACCATATTAAATTATAGGGAAAATAAAAAGTATGGTCTGACAATGTGTGTGTATATATGGCCGGAGCAGTGAAGTTACTGTCTGAAAGGGAATAGGGCAGAAATCATTATGGAAATGAAGATGGACATTTCATTATGAGGACACAGCCAATTAGTAAGTTATTATAACTTTATATGAGTCTGATGATAGGGTTTACACATGTAGTGATTCAAGCTAGACACAGTGATAAGGGAAACCCATGGATGTGGGACCATGGCTGTCACAGTAACTGTTATTGTACATCAAAAGTCAGCCAACAGGGAGTGGAAGATCTGCCCCATTTGCAGGTCTCTCCCCTGAGTCTCCCCTCTTCCCAGCAACCTTTTACACTTCTAAGGGAGAGGACCTGTCTTTCTTCTGATTTTCTGAGTTCTGTAAAGAGCACTAGCTTTCTGAGTCTTTAGAACTTCATCGTTCTCTTGGGTAAGGGATGTCTGAGTAGGAGGAATAACTACACAACATGATCTCAAACAAAATGGCTAAGACAATTCCAAGAAGCAATAGCAACTAACAGTGTAAGGGTATGAGATTTCCATACTTTTGTGAATTAATTTATAATTAAGATATAAATCCAAAATAGAGATTGTTTATGAAATACTCATTTTTCATTTAATTATTTAATTTCAGTATGAGTTATTTTTGCATTAGACTGTTATGTCCTCTGTTAAATCAAGCTGACATTTAAATACTATTTCTGTTAAAAGAATTTTTGGTTTTGTTTAAAAAATGAGGTTGCTTTTTTTTAATCAGTGTTCCTATGATAAAACATCTAGTATAATCTGCTACAAATATTATAGTATTTTCTCTATCATGATAAAAAAATGGATATTTTTTTTAAAACTTTTACATAATCAGGACTAAGGATGTAACTCAGTTGGTAGAATGTTTGCTTAGTATGCACAAAACCCTGGGTTCGATTCCACCCATGCATAGTGGGCTACAATTTCAGCATATGGGAATGGGGTAGGGGGAATTAGATATTCAAGGTCATCCTCAGCTACATAGAGGGTTCAGACCTTAGACACACGACATACTTTTCTTTAAAAAGTCATGTAGTAAATTTTTATAAAAATGTTCGTATTTCTCCTGTTTTTAATGAATTAGACCATTGCTTAGATTCTAAGACTGATCAAGATTTTGGAATTTTTCTTTTTGTGTGTATGATTTTTTTTGTTAGCCCCAGGAAATTTGTTTTCTCTCCTGTTGACTTTGACAAGAGCTGTGTCATGAAATCAGTCTGCCTGGCTTATGTGTAGTTACAGCCCTGTGGTCCTTGTCTTGTGTGTCTAGCTGACCCTTCACTGCCTAGAACTTGTTGTTGCTAAGCCTCTCTGCTTATTTGGGGAGAGAGGAGTTCATATTGTTCTTACCAACATCTCCCACTACTGTGTAATCATTAAAACTCGTTAACTATGGCTTGATTCTTGAGTCTGTCTTCTGAGAAATCCTACAGTGTTTATCTGGTGTGTACAAGCCTGTGTGCTGTGTGAATGTCTAGCATTTAAATGTAAACATGATGGTATATATTTTGATCATTTTATTATTAAAATACAGCATTTAAAATTTTTCTGATAAATATAGAAAAAAATAATGGTTTAATTTTTTCTTATAAGAATGCATATATAAGATTTGTTCATTTGGGAACAGGACAGACAGTCTTTGATAACTGAACTACATTTTTCTTTCATTGTTAGCTTACAAAGAGTTGGGTTTATTAGGACAGTTTTTAGACAAACCTCCTCTTTTTTTTCTCTCTCCTTTCCCATCCTCTCTCACTTGTTCCCTTCCACCCCTAGGAATCCCTTTCATTTTCATTTTCATGTCATATTGGAGTTTTTTCCTTTTCTCATTTTGCTTCTGTTTACTCTAGCTCTAAAGAAACTGATTCACCCTTTGAGTTGTTCAATGTTTAAAAAGGACACTTGGAGTTTACATGGCAGCAAACACTTGCAGTAAGCATCAGGCTTTCCTGTTCAGTTCAGTGAGCAGTTGCCTTCCTTAATGATAAAGAAACCTTTGCCTTAGAGCAGGTGCTGGGGACCAAGCACATTCCCAGACAGTCAGGATGCTCTGATCTCAAAAATCTTTGGAGTTTCATAAGGGCTTTATTTAGGTCAGTCTTTCTATTTATTTATTTACTTATTTATTTGGAGACAGGATCTCACTGTGTAGCTTTAGCTGGCCTAGAATTCACAATGTAGACCAAATTGGTCTAGAACTCACCAAGATTGACCTGCCTCTGCCTCCTGAATTCTGGGATTAAAGGCCTGTGCCACCATACTCAGCATTAAAATCATTTTATAACATTTAACAAATGTTGCTTACAAGATGTGGATATATTTAGCTACTGCCTAGATTTTTTTCTTAAACAGCTTTAGCCTTTTTATCTGATTAATAAATTTTTCTAAGAAAAAATAAAACCTAAATTAATATTTATACAGTAAGGAGTAAATATCAATTCTTACAGGACATAAATCATGATTTCTATCCTAGGGGTAAGTAGTAGAGATTTACCTTTAGAACTGAGTATGTTCCATAACTGAATCTAAGAACATTCTAAAAGGTACTCTTGTTGACATGTGATTTTTGTTTTTGTTCTTTTTATACTGTGGGTACAATACTCATTTGTCATTTTTTTAAAGGAGTCACACTGTGATTAGAGTGATTTCACTAATAAAAACAATTTAACTTAATCTGAGTATCATATCAGAATTATTTGACAGAAGTATGCTTTTTATTTTGCAACTTTATGTAATGCTCAAAAGAATGAGGTAAGAGGAAATTTTTAATGTTGTAAGAGAAGTTACTGTAAATCATCATTTCTACAGACTGTCATTGTCCTTTATAATTAAGTGAAGTTTGGGGGAGGGATTCTTAATTTCAAGATGCAGGTTGTGCTTGAGAATTCCATCACAGCTCAACTCACGCTTTGAGTGCATTGTGCTGTCTTTTGGACCTGCTTCATTTTTAGTAGAATACTTATGGGATCCTTTTCATTTATTGAGATGGATTGCAAATGGGAAGTTTGAACACCATTGTATATGAGTAGATTTGGGGTCAGAGGTCACATTTCGGTTGACTTAGACAACCATTGGAAACATTGTTAGGAGCTTTTGTTTTATTTTGTTTTTAATTTTTATTTTTTGGCTTTTCCTTTCCACAGCAGGTTGATGTGGAAAAATGGGTATGTGTTTCCCTGCATTTACAAAGAACGCGTGATTGAAAAGCGCATGCTCGCTGCTGCCTCTGAGCTTTTTAATTTTGCTTCCTAGCACAGCTTCTATTAGTGTTTGAACTCACTGCTTGGCTACAATGACAACACTTTAGAGGTCACTGGTTGGACTCTTTTCTTTCTCTGAGCTATTGTCACCCACAGCGGGCGCCATCAAAGGGCTCTCTGCCTCCAACCAGATAGTTTTACAGAATTGGTTTAATTATACAAATGTTGATGTGTCTCTGGCCATAGGAAGAGTTTTATTACTAGTATTCAATATGTTTTACTAAACAAAAGTGAATGCTCTATCTCAAAAATGCTACAGAGCAGTCTCAATATTGTTCCACATGTGATAGAGAAAAATGTAAGGCTTTTGCCGTATTCAGGCAATCTTGAAAAATGAAGGTGAAAAGCAAATTGCTTTGCCACCTAGAAAGGGCAGATACAGGTATCTGGAGGCAGTCTGAGGGCCACACTGTTAGCAACTTGTGTCTTAGTCCAGTGACATTGCTACTCCATTTCTTCATCTGTTAAGAAAAATGATGAGGCATGAAAAGGGAGACAGAGGACATAGGGTGTGGGGGAGAGGAAGGGAAAGGAAGAAGCAGGGGTGAGGTCAGGTTAGATCAATCCATCAAAGCAGCCATGTCCTTCTGTTCGTATCCCAAGGTTTAAGTGAGGATCAGTCACCCTAGCATTTACATCCCCACCCAGCTTGTCCCCAAGGTACAAAGCAATGACAGATTCCCTTAGTATTTTGTTTTAACTGGTTTTTATTTCATAGTAGGAGTCTCTTGAGACAGACTGAAGTTACTTCATTTTACCGTCGTCATCTGTCCTTATTTGGGCTTGGTTCTCTTTATCTTTATCTTGGGGCCTGGTTCTCTTCATCATTGTCTTGGGAATCTGCTACTTTTAATATATATAGTATTTGGAGTTTTCTCACCTCCTCAACTATCAGGGGGCTTTCAAAGTGATCCCCAAACAACTACATGTTCATGTGGATGTTTGCATTTCTTTTTCCCTTTGATGTTCTTTTAGCCTTTTATATCCAAGCAAATTCTACTGAAGAAACTGTTTCCATGATGAAGACATCCACACTAGTCTTTGAGAACTTCCATATTCTTTTCCTAGGAAAGTTTAAATCCACCATACCTTAAACTACTTCTGTCTCTTCCAGCTGTTTTACTTTTTAAATTAAAAAATGCACACCTTCCTCCGTGGCAAAGGTTATAATTCTGATCCATGCCCAAACTTTTCCTGATGAGCTACGGGCTCTCACTTTTCTAAGCATGGCTACGGCACCTCTTTGTTCAGGTTCCACCCCTTTGATATCAGCAGATTAAAACATTTCTGTTTCTGTGTAGATCTGTGCCCTTCTGTCCAATGTAGCATTTCTGTGCTATATTCAGACTGGTTCTTTCTTCAATATTCCTTCAAGCTACTCTTAATGCTTCTGAAAATCAACTATATAAAATGTATAGAGAGATGTTGTATAAGGTTTCTGTATGGAATTTTGGGCCTAGCTTCAAGGTTTGGACCAGCAGTCCCACAGAAACACACGCAGTACCACAGAATCACACAGATGCTTATATTATTTTTACGCTGATTGGCCTAGGGCCCAGGCATATAGCTTGCTAACTCCTTCATCTTAACTCAATCCATGATTCTTATTCTATTCAGCCATGCGGCTCAGTACCTTTTCTCAGAGCAGCATTTCAGTTTCTTTCCTCTGCATCTCCTGGCACCTCTGTAGCTTCTCTGCCCTGTTCTGCCTGTTCCCAGAGTTTTCTTAGTCTGGTAGCCCCACCGACCCTCCCTGTCTGCCTTTGGCCAAACAGCATTTTTTATTAAACCAGTAGGCAGGATAATTATTTACAATGTAATAGCATAATCCCGCTATAGAGAGACATGTAGATAAGGCCACCCATTCCTTATTATTTGAAAGCATTTTCTATCTTCTTTATGTGTTCCTTTGCATTCATTCTGCCTCATTAGCTCATATGCTCCACCTTTTCCATAATGATTTCTCATTTTCAATTTGGCTTTCTGGTGTGACTTCTATGTTAGAAATTGCTTGTTAGTTGTAAGGAGGTCATGGAAACACCTTTGAACTGAACAGTGGCTTTGTTTGGCTGCTGGCCAGTTTGGTAGGCTCTTCTTGCTCCTGAGCATTAGTGTTCTGTCAGGAGTTAAACATACTCTTGTTGAGCTGTGCATTCATTTGGAAACCATGTAACAAACAGCCTCTGTGGAGTCAGTGTAGTTCAGACTTAGCAACGCTTTCTCTGACCTCTTTCTGTATAATTCAAATCTCACTCGTTGGCCATTTGAACTTTGAAATTCTACTGTGACATGCATACTGGAAGAGCAGTTGGAAATAACTTACCGCCTGGTGTTGTGTGGCCCTATTGCTGGGGAGAGGCAAACAAATGTCTGTTCGTCCCAGGTAGAGAACAGATGACAGATGAAAGAGAGAATACTAGCAAAGCCTGACTTTGTGAGCTAGTGAGCTTCACTGGATTACTTAGAGGAGCTGAAATGTCTCAAAGACATATCATCAAAAGCCCACCCCTGCATAGGTGACAAGCTCACAAAAACTGGAAACCCAGATGCCTTAGTTAGGGTTTCTAAGAGACACCATACCACGGCAACTTTATAAAGGAAAACATTTACCTGAGGGGCTTACAGTTTCAGAGGCTTAGCTATTATCATTGTGGTAGGAGGCATGACAGTGTGCAGGCAGACATGGTGCTGGAGAGATGGCTCAGAGTTCTGCATCTGGATTTCCAAGCAGGACAAAGTGAACTGCGAGCCACTAGGCCTGGCTTGAGCTTCCTTTTCAGAGACCTCAAGCCCTGTACCAGAGACACACTTCCTCCACCAAAGCTAGACCTACTCCAACAAAGCCACAGCTCTTACCAGTGCATCTTCCGATGGCCTATGGGGGCCATTTTTATTCAAACCACTACACCAGAGGGCACCAAATAGCTAGCAGGCAACTCTACTGGCTTGAGAGAGTCTCTTCCTGATAGCTGATCTGATCTGAGAATGAGTATCAGCGGGCCTTACTGCTTTTATAAACTTTGGGAAGGATGGACCTAGGAATCAGTTTCAGGAACTTCCTGAAGGCTTTGAGTTGTTAACTTCCTGAGTTTTAAGGCGCTTCTTTGCAGGATGGAATGTTTCACCTCTAGAAAATGTGTCTTTTAACCACCTTCCCTGTAGGATGAGATGTTTTATCTAGGAAGAAATTGCTACATAACGCTTAGGATCTGCTCACATTGCTTTGTGGGTACATTCTTTTCTGTCCCTTGTATCCAACTAGAATAGCCTTAGTCATATTCACAGATCTGGTGTGCCACGGTCATTTTCATTACATCAGTCTCATCATGGCAGTTATCATGATGCCCTATTGGATCAAGCCTCTGGGTCTCTGAAGTTTTGCCTAGTTGGAGAGCTCAAGTCACTGTGGCCATATCCCTGAGGCAATGTGTATGGGAAGCAGCTTCTGCTGCACCCTGCCAGTTCCTCAGGCTCCTGTTTTATATCTTTTCCATGTATAGTGAAATGGGAAGAGCTCAAAGTTGGCTGGAAGGATTTCAGAGTCACTTCACTTGTCAGGGCCTTGTTGAGTATCTTCAAGAAGCTTCCATCATGGATATTCCTGACTTATGATTCCTGCTGCAGCCTAGTGCACCTAATCTGTCTGGTCTGGGAGTTTACCTTCTCTTGGTATCTCCTAGGACAGTCCTAGGCTAGATCTCCTCAGGCTACCCAAGTTGTCTGTGGGCATACAGGCCCTTCCCAGATGCTGCCCCATAGGAACTATATGTATTATTTTGGCCTTTGGGCTACAGGAGTCACAAGATTGATGGCTTCCAGATCCTGTGGACAGGGGTGACCTTTATAAAGCTTGTGAGGGCAAGTTTGTAAAGGGAGGCAAGACTCCCAGCCTGATATCCCCTCTCTCAGAGAAGCTATCTTCTTGCCCTACTGCTGGCTGACAGCCTGCTGAGTGAGTAGTCAGCTGATGGAGGCAGGTGGCCTCTCACCCCACTCCTTTGGCACCAGTGAGATGATGTTCAACAGTATAACATGCACCATTGCTCCTTTCCGATGTGGGTACCCCATCTGCACATCCACTTCACTGCCTTGCATAGCATGTATTCATCAAGCTGGATAAAGATTTTAGGAACCTCATAAAACCTAAGCATATGTACAGTCATATACACAGATGATGCATATACATGGTATAGAAAATTAAAATGGTGCCTCTGGATCTTCTTATCCTATAAATCTGGGTAGTATCAAGATCCAAGCTACCCCTACCCACCTCCTCTCTCTTCTCCTGTCTTTGTTTCTCTCTCCTCATTCCCCTCTGCTTTTTGTCCTCCCTCCCTCCCCAGGCCGCCCCTCCCCTCCACTGTCTCGGATCTGTCCCCTGGGCTCCTCTCCTTCCTTTCTCCCCTTCTTCCTTCTCCTCTTTCTTGCTCCTTCCTCTATTTTTTCCCCGCCTTCCTTCCCTCCCCTTCACTTTCTCCTTCATCCTTTCTTCCTCTCCTCTCTATTCACCTTCCTTACTTCTTCCCGTTCTCTCTCCTTTCCCCGCTTCCTCTTTATTCTCTATTTCCTTCTCTCTCTTCGTCCCCTATTATCTCCTCCTTCCCCTC
Organism: Sigmodon hispidus; assembly: GCA_004025045.1. NCBI lineage: Eukaryota > Metazoa > Chordata > Mammalia > Rodentia > Cricetidae > Sigmodon > Sigmodon hispidus. The sequence goes on from PVIH01004348.1 coordinate 13,483, forward strand.
TTTCCTTTCTTCCTCCTTGTTTCCTCTGCTCTTTTCTTCCTTCCTTTCCTGGCTCTTTTCTTTACCTCTTTCCTCTGTCCATTTTTTCTCTCCCTCTTTCTTTTCCCTTTTCTCCTGACTCTGTCTCTTCTTGATTCCCTCTTTATCTTTCCTTTCTCCATCCTTCTCTACCCCCTTTCACCAATGTCTCTTTGAAGCATCTTGGTGCTTGTTTAAACATAAATGCATTGAGTTATATAATTCAACTCTTTACACTTAAAATAAAATGCTATTTTTGAGTCTTGGTGTAAAAAATATTTAACTGTTATTTTCATCAACCCCATCCTGTCCTGAACTTTTTCTAACCTTGGTGTTCCCAGCATGAAGGTCTGGTATTTCAGTTAATGGGAGGGGATCAGAAGAGAAAGAACCATACTGAAATTGTCATGTATATTATTTGTAGATCAAGTGACTCATTCCACTTATATTTAAAAATTCATAATGTTGCCATAGATATTAAAACATAAAATAATTTAAAATGTCTCCTAACTTTACAATGTAATGTATTGCAATCCAGTTATATGAAACTTTGTGAAAAAACATTTATACTCAAAATGTATAAAGCTTTATTTATAATCAAAATGTATAAAGCATTCTATCTCTTTCGGAAGATTATTATTGGTTTCTTGGTTGCAGTCTTAGTATGTAGGTCAAGCTTCATGTCTTCAGTCACTTTGACCCATGTGTCCACTGTAAGGATCACTGTAGTGTTTTGTGCCAAGAAAATTCTCTTTTGGGACAAGCTGGAAAAGGGAGAAAGCGCTGGACAGATATTGGCTTTGTGCTTCTGGCATTTCTGAGCTCGGTAAGGCAGACATGTCACTGAGTTAGAATGTCAGGTCTTACTCTAGCTTGACAGCCCCATTTCTTTTCCCTTTGAAGCAGAACTAGATAATTATGAAAACATACCTGTCAAGTCCATTACACTCAAAAAACCAGGTCATTTAAATAATGTCTATGCTGAGTTATTGATAGGACACACATCTGCTCCAAAATATGCTCTATTCTTTTTAAGTATATTCACAGTGTGCTCAACCAGATATTAATAAATGACACAGAGTGCTAGCAACATGAATGACACTGGAATGTGACGGTGAGAGATGTCCTGTGTATAACTGCTCTTAAGGGCTAAAGGCTAAGCCCCGTTCTGATATTTTAAATCTACATTTACCTTGCCCTTCTCCTCATGTAGTATTAGATATTTCCAGTAGGAAAGCCTTAGAAAGTTAACCATGCATACAAAATATGTTCATCATGAGAGTTGTAGCTAACTTTTTCCACAAATAATACATCTACAGATGTTATTCTCTAGTGTATGAGGGGTAAGCTTTGAGTTGGGATTATTCATGTTAGACTATGTTTATCCTCTAAAACACACTGTGAGCATCCTTAATAAAGTACAGCAGCTGATGCACCCAAGTCTTTAATAATGAAGTAACTTCCTTTTCTTAACATAGGGCAGCTGATGCACTTATAAGGGGGAAAGGCCAGGTGGCAGATGGAGTGGTGTGGGAAATCCTTGCAGGTTAGCACACAGAGAGACAGGATATCACAAAGGGCTGTGTTTGAATGAGTGTCGTCTTTGTGGAGCAGGGTGTTTAGTTTCTTACCGGGGAACCCATGCTAGACCTACTCCTGAACCTGTTTCCTCAGAGTCCTGCATTTAGATTCTTTGAATAACAAGAGTCCTGTGTGAATGTTCCTAGGTTGCCAATTCTGTCTAGATACTTTTTGGCGGGTATCTTCCAGTATAGATTCACTTACAGATTGTAAGAGAGATTCTTAGATTGAAGTAGTAACTTAAAAATAATTCACTCACCCACTCATTTGTTTGTTCATTGTGTGTGTGTGTGTGTGTGTGTGTGTGTGTGTGTGTGTGTATGTGTGTATTGTGAGGTACATGTACCATAGTACATAACTGGAATTAATTGGTAGGAACTGGTTCTCTTTTACCATGTAAGTCCCAGGAACTTAATTCTGTATGATGACTTCCTTCTTGGGTGTAGGAATAAGTTCTTTTTCTCTGTCAACTGAGGAATTAAGGGCAGGAAAGAAGTGTGACTGGAAATCTTGGGGAATTCAGTGGGGTCACCAATGATAACAAGGAAATCAGGGTTCCCTTTGTGGGGAGTTCTTAGTCTCACTAATAAAAAATATTAAGAAAAGCATCAAACAGACATTTAAGGATAATTCATCAGAGTTTAAGATAATTCTCCAGGGCAAGCAGACTATGAATTTCAAGCTGACTGAGGAGGTAAGTGGAGAAGATGGGCCACCCTGGAGGTCACCCACATGGTAATAGGCTGCCACATAGTAAGGAGACGAATTTTTAAAAAAAGTCAGGAAGTTGAGAATATTAAAAAATTATAAAAGAAAAGACTTAAGGCAGGTAAGCTGTAAATCTTAAAATTGACGCAGAAGAGGAAATGGAGTCAAAAGAAAAAAACCTGTTTTTTTTTTTTCTTTTCTTTTTTAATAAGCTTGTGTAAAGGTTATTACATGGAAGTGAGGGGGATTTTAAAGAGAGAGAGTAAGGAAGCTCAAGTACCAGGGAAAGCATACTTCGGCTCCGTCCAACATCAGAAAGAAAAGAGAAGAGAGAAGGAATGGTTAGACACTTTCATGCCAGGACTTAGAAAGGCAGGCAGACCCAGCAAAGCATGGTGGGGGCTGGTAGGAGCTGCACTGTCGGTGGAGTTCTAGGAAGTAACAGTGCATTGACTGAAGGTGAACTCACCTTTCTGGGGTGGCCCCTTGGGTAGGTTCTTGACCTGCTCAACAGAATGAACTCTTAAGGGAGGAGAGAAGGCACGCTCCCAGGTAGACATAGAACCCATTCTTTCCTGTATCAGTCAGGCTTGCTTGGTGGCAGACACCCTTACTTACTGACTTAGAATTATATATATGTATATATAATATACTTATATAATTTATATAATATATAAACATATATATGTGTATTTACAGGCTATGGTCCAGCTAATCCAACAATGGCTGGATGTGAAAGGAGAGTCCAAGAATCTAGTAGTTTTTTAGCACATGACATTGGATGCCTCAACTAGGATCCCAAATAATTAGGCTCTGATGTCAGTTAAGGAATGGACTAGCTAGCAAGGCAAAAACAAGCAGGCCAAGAACATAAGCTTCCTGCTTTCATGTCCTTATATAGGATTACAGTAGGAGGTCTGGTTCAGATTAGAACTGGATTAAAGAGCTGGATTAAAACTATGTCTTTTCCCAGCTCAAAAGATCTGATTTAAAGGCATGCCTTCCTACCTCAAAGGTTTGAATTAGAAGTGGATCTTCATATTGCAAAGCAGAAATTCCTTAGAGATGTGTCTTTTACTTTTGGGTTTTAGTTCCAGATGTAGTCAAGTTGACAACCAAGAATAGCCATCACACTGTTTTGCATTACTAAACTGAATATCAGTTAAAGATAACAAGGCTGAGCCACAAGCCCTCACATTTGGTCAAGGCATTCCGAATGACTTTTTCTTGCTTTGCACTGAGAACAAGATTGAGTATAATTTTGTGTTCTTTTGCTGTCCAGTGTGAAGCACTGACATTTTACTTGGTTTTCTCCTTGTAATCATTTGTGTTTCTCAAGAACACCTCTTGGGGTCTTTTGGATCCATGGTGATGGGTGACCACAGGGAATTCTGTGGTATTCATCCAGTCATTTGTCCAGCAGTTTCACATCTGCCTGTGCAGAGAGGGCATGCTAGCAATTTCTATCCCCATTTTCAGGTTATTAGAGGTGTGGGCAGTCATGCCTCGGCTCTTGATCTTCACATCATCTGTGTAGTCCATAGCAACTAAACTAATCCTAGATAGCATGTGGCTGCCACATGCAATTTTACTCCAGAGAACTAAAACTCTGTGTTTCTGTGCAAATTGGTCACCATCTGTCTTATTTAATGCTACTGTTGCTGTAAGAAAGCACCATGACCAAAAATAACTTTGGGAGGAAAGGGTTTATTTTGTTCACAGTTCCATATAACAATTTATCATCAAAAACATCCAGGGCAGAAATTCAAACAGGGCAGGAAATGATTCAGAGGCCATGAAGGAGTGCTGTTTACTGGCCTACTCCCACAGAAAAGCTCACCAAGTTTTGAACACTCAATGGCTTTTCTAGCCCAAAGTCCTTCCACACCATCTGAGAACTTCTATCACAATGGGAAGTGGGTCAGGACTTGTGCAACATGCCCATGTTACAATCGCCTCTCTCATGGCCCTTTACTCTGTTTTCTCTAGTGAAATTTTAGCTTATGCCCAGAGAAGTTTTCACAATTTAGTTCAGTTTATCTTTTACTATGCTTATTTGAAGGATAAACACAGTGTTCTCAGCATGGGAAGAGGATGTGTCTCTTTCAGTGTCTTTCTGCCTCAGTTGCCTTTCCCTCATGCCATTCACATTTTAAAAAGATTTTTTCTTAGTTGATTTTGTTGTCTTTAAAAAAAAAACATACCAAACTGGTGTTTAGATTGAGATCAAATTAATATATTCATTCTTTTTTATTTAATGCAGTCATTTTTTTTCTTATGAGTGGAAAAATCTTCCATTGTCATCATTTTGTTGATAGTCACAACTTAAGCCAAATTATCCAAGAGATTTGAAAAAAAGAAGGGTAATCTCAATATAAGCTGCACTCAGTCTTTTGTGTTGTCTTGGGAAAGCCGAGTGGCATTCACAGGCGCTATTCTTCCTCATTGCACAGATGGATGCTTTCAGCTTCCCTTAGCTATTCTGGCCATTCTACTCCATTGTGGTCAGGTCTCCCAGTCTGTCTCAACCTCTTACTCCTCCTGATGTCATCCACAACCTGTGTATTCTAAAGCACCAACTTGGGCAACCCTGCTGAAAGCTTTATGAAAATACCTCTGGTGCTGTAAAGTCGTTGACTTAGGTAACTGGCCAAATCAAATGGAGAATATTTAAAGAAAAAAAAAAATCCAACTCTATCTCAATTAAAATCTACAAAAAGTATTTATTGTAACCATGTGCCATTGAAAAGTGTTGGATATTTTTGTGTGAAAATAACTTTCCCCATATCCTCTTTGGATCATATTTTCATTCTCCTATTTGATCTTTGTTGCTCTGCTAACACCCTCTGTCCAGAAGCAACTCAGGGAGAAAAGCTTCATCCTATATTTTCAGGTCATAGTCCATCATTGAAGGAAGTCAGGGTAGAACCATGGTGGAATGCTGCTTGTTGGCTCACTGTCTCATGCTTATCTAGCTTCTTTATACAGCCCTGGACCATCCACCTAGGAAATGATGCTTTCTCCAGAAGGGTGGGCTCTCCTGCATCAATTAACAATCAAGACAATCCCTCACAGACACACAGACAGGCCATACAGTCTGATCTAGGCAATCCCTGCACTCCAGCTAAGGTAACTCTAGGTGATGTCACAATAACAATGAAGGCTAACCATTAGGACATCCAATATTGTCAGATATGAGGACATATAGTTTTTGGCTTGGTATGGAAGGTAAATTTTCTGCTGTCATTGACCATTAATTTTAGTTCCTTTTTTTGTAACTAACTTCCTGCATTTCCTAAGGGAATGATTTTTTTTTATTGTTTGACAATTTCAAACATTTATACAATGTATTTAAATCTATTTTATCCCTTTCCACATTCTTTCCAACTCTTCCTAAAAAGTTCCCCACCCACTATCCTGTCTTTCTTTTGTGTGTGGCCCACAGAGTTTAATTGGAGTTCTTTGACTGAACATGGTGGGAGGTTTTTAATATTTAATTTTTTTTTTGTTTTTACATTCTAACCAAAGCTTCCCCTTTCTCCCATCCATCTACTCCTTCTCCACTGCTTCTCTTCAGATACAGGTTGGCATCCCCTGGATATCAGCCAGCCATGGTACATCAAGCTGTACTGAGGCCAAACACCTGCTCTTCCAGCAAAGTTGGATAAGGCAATCTAGCAGGAAGAATGGGTCCCAAAATCAGGCAACAGAATCAGAGACATCCCCTGCTCTCACTGCTAGGAGCTAGTGCAAGGTTATTTAATGGGTCAAGGACAATGTACCAGTGGTGACACCACTGCATAAATGACACCCTTCTCCAACAATCTTTACTGTTGATATTTCCTCAGGGAGTACTGTGGCCCCATGTGGCCCCACCCTTTCATAGTGAATTGTCAGTGGACCCAGTCTTGTGCAGATTTCCACAGCTGCAGTGTTTATGAGTATAATGGCCATGCCATGGTCAGAAGACATCTTTTTGTTTCACAGCTTCCCATCTTGTAGCTCTTACACCCTCTTTATCATCTATGCCATGATGTTTCCTGAGCTCTGGAGGGGGGTGTATAACTGTTCATTTAGAGCTGAGCATATTGCCATCACTTATCCTTACCACTTTGGCCTGTTATGGTGCTCTGTGTGACCTGCCTGAAGTAAACTTCTATAATGTCAGCTCGGAGCAGTGCTAATCTCAATAGTAAAGCAGAGCTGGGCAAGAGTGAAAATTCTTTACAATTTTTCCCTTGACATTACAATATTGAAAATGAAAAACATCATTCACGATGGTATTTCCACTTATTTATACACATATTTCTGTTTATGTTTGTTTCAGGGAAACAACTGAACTATTTATAATTATGTATATTGGAAAATGTTTCCTGGATGATTCCCTTAAACCTAATTGAATATGTCTATATTTGTTCTTAATATGTTTTAGATCTGTTCATAACAACTTACTTCACCCCTAAATTGGTAATTCCCCTTCTTTAATGTTTATCTGTATACCATCCAAAAACTAGAGGTCATCTAGCCAAAGCAAGGAAGGATGCACATGTTTTACAGAAGAATTAAGAGCTGAATGAGAGAGGTCTTGCCATGTTTAGAAAAAAAGGAGAAATAGTTTGTGTGCCACTCTTTGAAATGCTTCTCAGCACAGCAGTGTCTAAAAGGAAGGATGCTTGGCTCCACATTTTAGGTTTTTCTAATCTGCTTCTTCTTTCTGATCAACTTTACCACACTTTAGCTGGGTTGTCTTCTGTCACTGCGTTTATTCCAAAAGGGATGAAAGGAAGTTTTTTTAAAAAGCATTTTTAGTGCTTGAATGTTGTAAATTGAGCCAGGCATTTTCTAAGTAGTGTGGCATGTTTTTTACAGAAAACAGCTGAACTAATGTAAAGATTCCTTTAAAAAGACTTTGCTTGCTATAGCATTTCTTTCTAGCATGTAGTTTAATATAAGTTCTGTTGCAACAGCAGTGTGAGTTTTCTGTTTATTGTTGACATAGTTCCACTTAGAACAATGGAGTCTTGATAAATAAGGTAGTTTAAGTTCTTGAAATGTCTTGTATTTAATATTTTCTCTCTTTTCTTTTTGTCTCTACAGAAGTTCATGATGAAGGTGAGGACTTGATCTTCTGCTGTGTGTAATGTTCTCTGTCTTAGTGTGGGTATCTGTGATAATTCATGTGTCTTGGTGTGGGTATATGTAATACCTCCTATATTTTAGTATGGCTATATGATGTATTTTTTTTCTTTCCTTTTTTGACTTTTTGAGATAGGTCTTCTCTGTGTAGCCCTGGCTGTCTTGAGACTCATTTTGCAGACCAGGCTGGCTTCAAACTGAGAGATTCACCTGCCTCTGCCTCCCAAGTGCTGGGATTAAAGACATGTGCTATAGTATTGCTTATGTGTGGTCATAGGCAATATTTCATAAATTTTACAATGACTATATATAATATTTTATAAGTTTTAGGATGATTATATGAATTTGCTTTATGTTTGAACAATAGCTTTCCTCTAAAAAATGTTAAATGAAGTCAAATATTTAACATTTAAATGTAAATTACCTGTTCTGAATTAAATAATTTTTGGCATTTTTGGGTTATATAGCGTCAAATTAACTTTGATTACTCATCTTTAGGGATTTCTTCCATTTTTTAGTTGTTCCTTAATTAGGATGCTACCTTTCAAATTAAGGATTAGAATGGGATTCTGGCTGTTTTGCTTTTGGAAGACACTTGTATGAGTCTAATAGAAACTTACATTAGGAAATTAGAAGAGGTATCATATTAGTTACTTTTCTGTTGCTGTGATGAAACACTATGCCCAAGGCAACTTACAGAAGAGAGAGTTTGTTTTAGCTCTTGGTTCCGAAGCATTAGAGGCCATCATGGCTGGAAGGCCTGGCAAGCAAGCTGCAGGCATGGTGGCAGGCGCAGGGACTTGGGAGATCGCATTCAACCATGAACATGAAGCAGAGGGTTAACTGCAAATAGGATGACGCTATATATTCTCCAAGGTTGTCTCAAGTGACATACTTTCTCTAGCAAAGCTGCACAACTGAAACCTCTTCAAACATTGCCACCAACTGGGGGCCAGGTGTTCAAAAACCCTAACCTAGCTGGGGCTTTTCTCATCCCAACCACCACAGGCATCAACAGCTAAATTTTTGTTCTAGAGGAAAAAAATACTTCATTTCTATTTTCTTTCTCAACTAAATTAGAAAATTGGAAGCTTTTCAGAGAAGACGTATGAAAAGGTTAAAGCAGATGATATCATTGGATAAAGAAGCTGAAGATAGAGGAAAATAAATTTGAATGTTTGTGTAGTTTCAGCCACATTATTACAATTATTCAAGAAGCTTGATGTTTTATGCTAAAACATCAGAAAAAATAAAGACATCTATTTGTATTCAATTAATAAAGGCTTAAATAGGATGACATCATTTTAAAAGAGAAATATGAGTGAAAATTTTGGATATGGATTGAAAAGGAAAGAAATGAGACATTTCTCTTGCCCATCCATTGAATGAGTTATAGATTTCATTACTATTTCAAGCCCTAGGGTAGTATTGTTGCCTTTCCCAGGTTGACCCTATTCATTAATAGTAAAGACCATGACACTACTGATCTGAAGACAGAGCCTAGTATTTATTTCTTTGAAGCCCTCTCTCATCAAAAGTGTGGAGTATCTTTCAAAATATCATGTAACTCAGCTCTCGTGAGAGCTGAAAACCCTGGTGTGAATGTGTGTGTGTGTGTATGTGTGTGTGTGTGTATGTATACATATATATAGATATATGTGACAAGGAGATGATGCTACTTGCTCTATTACATCTATCACAATATGAATATATGCCATTTTCTTGAAGATACTAAGAAACAGTGGACTTGGGTTGAAAAATTCAATTTTCTTCCTGAATATGCATTTACTATACCTATTGATTCATTGCCTGCTTACCCTGGCCTCTAAACAGTCTGTATCTACAGGCATGAACACTCTGCATCCAAATCAGTTACTCTCAGCTCCTTTGCAGGAGCCGATTTGTAAAACTGTGCAGGTGGAAAGATGAGCTCAACCAGATACCTCCAGATGTTATGCTTCTATGATAGAATTGGGCTCTGATTTCTCTTATGTGTGGGGCAGAGTTCATCACACTGGATACTGAGGAAAGGTTAGTGTCTCCTGAAGCAGACCACATACATGTGATTACGACACTTTGTACCACTTAGTAAGAAGAACATAATCAGTTTTTATCTTGTAACCCATATTTATAGCCAAGTGGGTGTGTTGTATTATGTTTCTGGTTGGCCTTTTCAGCTTATCTTCAAGGTTTAGAACCACAATTTCACAGAAACACATGCAGTCCCACAGAGACACAAATGCTTATATTATTTTTACAATGATTGACCTAGGGATCAGGCATATAATTTGCTAGCTTCTTCATCTGAACTCAACCCATCTTGTTCAGCCATGTGGCTCAGTACCTTTTCTCAGCAGCATTTCAACTTCTTTCCTCTGCGTGTCCTGGAAGCTCCGGTGACTCTGTGACATCTGTCTCTGTTCTTCCTGTACCCAGAGTTTTCTTAGCCTGGTAGCCCTGCCCATACTTCCTGTCTGCCTTCTGGCCAATCAGCTTTTTATTAAATTAGTAGGTGGGACAAATATTGACAACATACCATAATCCCACTACGTGTGTGTGTATGTATGCTTGTGGGAAGCTGTGATTGCTGGTGCCAAGGGTCATATATTGGTGTTGTCTAAATCCTGGTAGTTTGTTCAGGAGAGTTGAGGTTTCCACACTAGCACAGGTGAGAGCCTGGCTACTTACCGTTGGACCATTATCTGGTCAATGATTTGACTGGGTTGGCCAAGCTGGGTGTCTTGTAAGAATCATCCTTTGCATTTTTTTGTTTTTGCGTGTGTGTGTGTGTGTGTGTGTGTGTGTGTGTGTGTGTGTGTTTCAGAATTTAAGGATTGCAGTGCTGCCAGAGAATTCCTTGTAGCTGGAATGCACAGGTGACTGGAAATGCCAGACCCCAGCTGGCCCTGATGCCCGTATACTGAGTGTTGCCTTTTTTTGTTTTGTTTTGTTTTCAATTTTTCTTAGACAACTGGAAGGTTGAGCAGAGAGGTATTTTCTCAGAAGATTTTTCCCCCATGAGACAACTAATTTTTCTTTTTTCTAGATGTTACTATTTATACATATATTTAAATGTTTATCCACTTAGCTATCCAAACAGTGAATCTTATTACAAATTCTCCTTGCTGTGCATAACGTCTGTTTCTGGGGCCATGGCTCTGTGTCACAGGACATCTAGGGTTACATGACACATGACAGCCTCCACAGGGTATAGAAGTTTATTGAATCACATTTTCTTCCCTCCCTGGTTCCCCTTCCTTTTATCCTGCACTCCTTTCTTCCCTCCTCGACTTCTATCTTCTCCCTCCCCCCCTCTTCCCCTCTCCCTCTCATCCCTCCCCTCCTGTCTCCCTTCCTCCCCCTTCTCCTCCCATCCCCCTTTCCCTTTTATGCCCAGGTCTTGCTGTGATAATCCTCCTCAATCTACCACTGAGTTACCTTGCAGCTCTGATTTCATTTCTTTTCTTTTCTTTTCTTTTTTTTTTTTTTTTTACAAAGACCTCATATAATGAGAGATTTGAGTTAGATTAGCAGAGTGTTTCCATACAGAGGAAAGATTCTCAGAACTGGTTTAGTATCTCACAACTTCTAAAGTGACATGACATACTATAGTCATGCAGAAGATGTTTAGATATTATATTTTATAGTTAGTGAATTTATTGGCTTTAATCATCAATAATCTAAAAGACAGATTAATAGATCAGTATTTATTGTAGTCATATATTTTTAAAAGCATGGAGCCTAAAAAGCAGCACTGAGGATTGGATATAGAACCAGCAGTATTTCAGTTTTGGTAAACCACTGTAATTGGCCTTCATCATTACCATTCAGATTTTATAATTTTGTGGGAGTTTTGTGGCTATAAATTTAAGCTTATGATAATAATACCTCAAGTGCAGCTGTAGAAATCCAGCTGCTCCCTGTCCCACAAAGTATAAGAGACAGACAGCTCACATGACTGTTTCTCTAAAGGCACATGAGTGTAGAATGCATGCACATTGAGTTCATACCCAGGTGTGAACACTGACACTTCAGTTTACAATGTGATTCCCTCAGGTAGACATTTAAAGGCACACAAGTGACCAGGGATGCTAAATTTATCTTACAATGACTTGTGAACTTTACATGAGAATTCTTCTTATTTTAGATGACATTCAAAAGTTTCACTTAGGTTTCATTTGAAAGTTGGGACATTTTATCCATTTATCTTTTATGGATTTATTCTACATTATTCTGTAATATTAAGGCTGTCAGTCATCTTTATGGGAATGAGAGCACCTCCCTCATAGAACTGGTATAACCATTTTCATAGATATTTTTAAAAGTCAAATTATACCTTTTATTAAATCATGGGCTCTCTTAAATTACAAATCCCATTAAGACAGGATGGTCATCCCCAATACAGAATTTCATTACCATACCCCTTCTTCTTTCTTAAGCACCTTAATTGAGGTAGGGACATGTATGTCACTGCCTTTGTACACATACACACCCACTTTCCTAGCCTGAAACCAATCCAAGTTTTCACTTAACAAATTATTTTTGACTGTTTACTATCCTCTTACCTTTTCTCAGAGCTGAAGGTGAATCAAATTCACTATCATTGGGTAGTCTGGTCAAGGAGAGGCAGTTTTCGCCTGCAAAGTGATGAAGTCAGTGCACAGGGCAAGAGGAGAGGCTGGCATCAGGGAACCTGGATGAACTTCATAGATGAAGTGGCCGATTAACTGAGTTTAGAAACATCATTTCTAAGTTAGTAAATACAATAGTGTAGTTGTTTATTTTTACTGATTTGGAGAGCCTGATACCCAGCTCTTAAAAAAATCACACAAAGAAGCTTATTCTTAATTATAAATGCCTAGCTTTATCTTGGCTTGTTACTTGCCAGCTTTTCTTAACTTTAAATTATCCTGTCTACCTTTTGCCTCTGGGCTTTTTCATTTTCTTACTTCTGTATGTCTTACTTTCACTCTTACTCCATGGCTGGCTGTGTGTCTGTGTGTCTGCGTGTCTGTGTGTCTGCGTGTCTGCGTGTCTGTGTGTCTGACTGGCCGCCCCTAGCATCCTCCTCTCCTTATTCTCTTGTTCTTTCTTCTTTTCCTCCCAGATTTCTCCTATTTATTGTCTCTGTCTGCCGGCACTGCCTATTTTTTCTCTTGCTTAGCTATTGGCCATTTAGCTCTTTATTAGACCAATCAGATGTTTTAGACAGTTACAGTAACACAGTTTCAGAGTTAAACAAATGCAATATGAAAGAATGTAACACATCTTTGCATCAATAAACAAATGTCCCACAGCATAAACAAATGTAACACATCTTAAGACAATATTCTACACCACAACAGAAAATTTTGAATTTCAAGACATAACAACATAACATTTTTTGGGGGCATTGATATGTTTATTTGTTTTTGTTTTTGGAGACTGGCTTTCTCTGTGTAGCTCTAGCTGTCCTGGAACTTGCTCTGTAGACCAAGCTGGCCTTGAACTCATAGAGATCCCCTTGCTTCTGCCCTCTGAGTGCTGAATTAAAGGTGTGTACCATCACCACCCAGAAGTTAGTGGACATGTTAGAACAGAGAACTGACATCAGAGAAGATTGAGACTGAAGGTCCTCTGTGTTTGTCTGTCTCCAGCCATGATCCTTGGGATTGTGGCTCCATGGGAAATTTGCTGTAGACCTCTGTAATCAAAATCTCATTAGAGGACCAAGAACCTGGGTTTAGCCAGTTTTCCAATCATGAAAGGGATTTGACTTATTGCTATGAGAAGAATGAAAAGCTTTAAACCCCAGAACTGATGTGACCAATTATGGGGTTTTCAAAGACTCATTTGTCAAACTAATACTAGTGCTTACTGTGTTCTGGATACCCAGTGAGTCTCTAGATCCAAGGGTAACCAGGGTACCCTGTCCAATGGAGGCTGTGTATCACTGAAGCACAGTCTGTAGCTGAGTAGACTGTGAACAGTTGAAGTTGTAATAATTACTCAGCAATGCCTAGAGAGCTGAGTGAGATGATGGGATGCCTGTTCCATAGCAGGGATTTGCTAACAGCTTCCTGTGTGTCTAAGGTACCATTCTTGGTGGTTTTGCTTTCCCAGGATTTTTGTTTCACCCTCTTACTGAACTTCCCTATGAAGACAGAAATATTTATTGACTTAGTTCTTTTCTCATTCATGATTCTCTCCTTCTCTGCTCTTATTCTGATTTTTCCATAGACCGCTCAAGGTGGAGGCCACCGGACCCTCCTCTATGGGCATGCCATATTATTACGTCATTCCTACAGTGGTATGGTGAGTAGACATCTTGCTTTCATCTCTCATGTGACCATGCTGGTCCAGGATCAGGTAGACTGTCTAGAATGTTGAGGGTATCATTTCAGTAGTGATAGCAATGTGTTTGAATAGATACAGCTTTAATACCTTTGTACCCTGTTTAGTTTTCTCATTTATAAGATGAAGGTTAGATTCATATATATCAAGTATGGCTCCTATTTTTAATGCCTTTGATAGATTTTTAATACCTATAATAGACAAATTTTAGGATATCAAAACCCAGATGCTATTTCTCATTTCTAATTTTTTAAATTATTGATTTATAAATGCATTAAAATATTCAGATCTAAGAGATCTGACACCCTTTTATGGCCTCCAAAGTTACCTTCATTCATATGCACATTCTTATACATAATATAAACAATTAAAATTAAATCTTAAAACACTTTTTTGAAAAATAAGCTAAAATACTACCTGTGGAAATCCTCAGAGCCTCTTGTCTGTCATTTTGAGAGGGAGGGCTTTGCAGTCAGGATGCAGAGTGAATCTTCAGGTCAATTTGATTCCACAGCCCTACGATCTTGACTTCCATCTCCTGTGCCTGTTCTTCCTACCCATTTCTTTATCTTCCTAAATACACCTGAAAACATCATTTAGCCAGATGTGCCAAAACCCATAAAAGGCTTGCTGTAGTGTTGGCATTAACCACACAGGTCTGGGGGTGGGGGCAGCTTTGCCTAATTTCTGGATTTTCTTTGATGGATCCCCTTCCTGCTGGCAGAGTACTTGTTTCATGCAGATGGTCTGGTATTTTAAGCTCATGTTACATCCATCTAAGTGTCCTCATTCTTCTGTCTCTTAACAAGGTGCTGGAAGTTGGGGGCAGGGAAGCTGGTGTGAAGAAATGATCTAAACTTCATAACTAAGTATAGATACCCTTAAGATAATCCAAAGATGGAGGGAATGAGACAATGCAGTTGATATAAAGTTCCCCGTGAGAGAGAAATGTGTACATGCATATTTATGTTGCCCTCATTTTTGCAAGATGAGGAACTGCATGCCTAAGGATATTCTGATTTTTTTCTTTTCTTTTTTATGAAAACAAAAGTAGAAGATAAAAGTGAATAGTTTTTGGGTTTGGGGGAGAAGAGCTTTCTAATGTCAGATCATGTTGCACATTTGCAGAGGACCATGAATATCACATGAAGGGGAAGATACACCAACATGACCGCATTACCTATTTCCTTGTACTGACAGAGCTCATTGCCTTGGTGTTTTGTGAGGGGCAAAGGACCACCTTTCATCTGTCTTGTTGCTTTGCCTCAGATGTCAGAAGGTCTCCATTTCTCACAGAATCAAGATTTTTAGAAAAACACTAATCAGAGATAGATCAATGGCAATTTACTTGTCTGAATCAGACTCCGATATGAGTGTACATGTTTTATAGTAATTTAGTTCTAGTTAGCATATCAAGTAGTAGGTTTCATTATGATATGCCTGAACACATATACACATGTTCTTACTCCCTTGCTGCCCTGTCTGGTCTTTTTCCTCCAAATAGCCCCCCTTTTCTGCCTTTCTGCACATAGATCCCATTACTGTCTCTTATTCCCCTCCCTTCTCCCCCACACTCCTTAAAGTCACCCTTCTACTGCTGTGTGCTCACCCATCACCCTTTTCAAAATGGCTGTCATCAAGAACAAAAATGACAGCAAATGCTAGCAAGGATATGGGGAGACAGGAACTCTTACGTGCTGACTGTGTTAATGTAAACTTATACAGTCATCGTGGAAATCAGTGCAGAGGATTCTCCAAAAAGCCAAAAAGAGAATAACCATGACTCAGCTCTACCATGTGTTGGCATATGCTCACAGGACTCTAAGTCAACAGACCATAGATGTCCTTGTTCATCCATGTCTATTGCTGCATTAATCACAGTGGCCTCAGTAGAATTGTCCATATTTCGTGGTGATGACTGATCTTGTATTTTTAGTATCTGTGCTGTCTCTCCACCTCCCGGTCTTCCACTGACAAACTGGCCTTTGATGTTGGCCTTCAGGAAGATACCACAGGTGAGTACCCAGTACTATAATGGAACCCTATTTAGAGCAAGGCTGCCTAGACATGGTCAGACACAGATGAGGCAGTGGCTTTTATAATAAAGTCAGGAAAGTGATTTTCTTTTTGACATTTTTGATAGAGTGAAAGAGTATATTTTTTCCTCCTGGTTGATTATTCTTAGGTGATTGGTTAGATATAAAAATTTGACATCATATCCTTTCTTCTTGTGGTTGAGAGAGAAAAAGTCAGTGTATACTGCATGATGTACTGGCTGTGTGAAGCTTGCTGATGTTCACTGAACAGTGTGTAAAGTATCACTACATGACTTTTAATCATTCATGTTAAATGTCTTTAGGTATAAGATAATAGGTGGTGAGTGTTAACACCAAACACAAAAATAGAAAATGAAATTCTTTGTTGCTTTGCTGCAGAGCTCTGCTGTGTGTGCTGTATGACTAAACAAGACAGATGTTTCCCTATTTTGGAAACAACAAAAATGGTTTATACAAACACATTTATCCCTTCTTAAATCTAAATATGAGAGCACAAGTTTTCTCTGTGCTCTTGTTTTTTGTCATCTGCATCTATGTAAATGAACAGGTGTGACTTCTGGAATGAATCCTTCATAACAGAGCTGGGGATATAACTCAGTGGTAGAGCACTTGCCTATCATGTGATGAGTCCTGGGTTTAATTCTAAATGTCAGTAAAATAATAAAATAAAATTAGATATCAAGTAGAAAAACAAGGGATAGAAGGAGAGACTGCAACTTTTATTATGTTATCTCATGATAGGGATCATCCTTGCATCCATTGCTCACTCCATTTTACCTTTTTAAAAATGTTCTCAGTGAGGGTATTGTTCAGTGGTAGAGTGTTGACATGTACAAGAGCCTGGATTTTTTTTTCCTAATATCACAAACCAAATACAACCCATGTAACACACATGCACTAAGTTTCTGGGAGCTATACTTAGCACCATGGGTTAGCTACTGCTAACAGTTTTTTGTCCTGCAAGCTTCAGCAAGCAAGAGAGAAAGAACTGGAATCATTTCTCTACACATAAAGGTTATGCATGCCTCAGGATAGAGGTCTTCATCCTGATGTAAAGTTCAGGTAACGAAACAGAACATTGTACTCGTATGAAAGGTAAACATTTACATTCTATATATTCTTTCAAAGTGAATTTTTATATTAGCTAAATTTTCACAAAATATCAAAGATGATAGTGAAAAAAATATAATAAACCCAGTTAACTTTTGATAATTTTGATAATCCTGGGCATAAAGGGATAAATATAACATTTATATATTTTACTTTATCTTATGTAAATTCAGGTCTGTATTTTTTTAGTTTCCCAGTTTTTTTCTTAATGCATTTTAGAATACAGTGAAGTTAAAGGAAATTCAGTTTGCACACTGAAACACATGATCTAGGACACGTATTCACATATGGAACTGATTTCATGGTGGAGGATTGCAGCCCACCAGCCCCACCCAGAGTCTTTCCTGACACCCCGTGCTCTACCCTGCTTCCTCCCAAGCTTCTACTGGTTTTGTGAATTACTGAAGTACCATGGCATTTGTTCTTTGTTTTCTGTTTGCTTCCAAGAATTAAAAAAGGCAGATGATCTTTTTCTTTCTTTTATGTTGATGAATGTTCAACTAATGAAGCAATGACTGAGAAATAGTGAATGCACTCTCTGTATTTGGGTGAATGAATGAAAATGTGGATCTGGTGAATGGGAATGAAGAATTCTAACTGGTGATGTGCAGTTAAGACTGATTTGAGTGAGAAGAACCCCTTAGGTCCAGATTCTATATTGACTATACAAGTTCCTAGGATGCGTCCCAGATGAATTTACTCATTTATACAAAATTAATTGTTGAGTGCTACAGTATGGTGGCAGAATCTGGGAAAAGCCCACGGAGCAAAAGGCACACATATTTTGGCATTGGGGAATTAGTTCAGAAAAAGAAATATTATAGAAAAATAATAAAGGACAGGCCAGATGGCTTAGCAAGCTTGACAGTCTGGATTCGATCTCCGGATCCCATAAGGCACCAGGAGAAGACCTGTAAGCTGCTCCCTGAAATTCACGCACATGCTATGGTTTGTGGTATACAGATGTAAGTAAATAAAAATGAAGTAAATGTTTAAGACAATAAATAATGAAAGATAATGAAGCTTGGTAAAGGAGGAGAATGACACCTGTGGATGACAGGTAGCACCAGAACCCAGTTGATGTTATCAGAGAGAACTTGAGCTTGGGACTTGGCAGGAACTGTGAGAAGGCTGCCTGCATGCTTCTGGTGTGGGTAATAGAACTGACAAGGCAGATGGATGTGTGCTTTGTGCTGCTGCTTGGCTTACTTTAGACGTATTTGTTTTAATGTACACCCAACTCTTCTGTGCATCTTTCTGTACTAAGAGTCTGTTAGATGAATAGGAACTAATGCATTTTACAAGGAAATAAAGCAGAGCAGAGGAGACATGGTAATGAGATTTTTTTTAAGATAGCAATCCTTTGTGTCATTTTTGAACAACAAAAGAACATTTATAATGCAACTATCCCAACAGAAAACCTCAATTCCTTTTGATGAAAATCATATAAAAAGTAGATTTATTTTTAGAGAGTAATGTAACAAGATTGTTTAAGGAATGACATCACCTTGATAACAGACACATGTAGACCTATGTTAACCTATGTAAATAAAATGTTCTTTTCCAGCAATTCTTATTAGAGAAAAGACACCAGAGTGTCACATCCATTTCCCATTAGGAGAAAGTTTGCATTTCCATATATCCTACTCTAAGTGAATTTGGATGAGTTCTTTTGATTTTCAGGATCTAAGAGATTAATTTGGACAAAATCACATATTTCTAAAAGTCCTGTGAGTGACATCATTCCAAGAGGAAATTGATCTTAGGTTAACTGGATCTTTTCCATGTTTGAATTGTACCATTTACAGGGGAGGCTTGCTGGTGGACCATACATCCTGCCTCTAAGCAGAGATCGGAGGGAGAAAAGGTTCGGGTTGGAGATGACCTCATCTTGGTCAGTGTGTCCTCTGAAAGGTACCTGGTAAGTGTGGGAACAGGCCTGAGGACTTGATGCCATGCTGAGAGGTGGATCCATGAAATAAGTGATGCTTTATGAACAAGGAAAGCTAGGGAGATGGCTCACAAAAGCTTGAGTCTCTATCTGGTGAGCTATAAATAACTCCAGAGCAGAGGAGACTTCTGTGGCCTGAGGGGGAGGGTGGCTCCTAGTGTTTGTCACAGGCCTTGATATTCATATTCAGGAAGCTGATGGTACCTGCTCTTGGATTCTTTTATTAAGAGAATGTAAAAGGAGTCTAATCAGGAGTTTCCAATTCTGTGGTCTTTAATTTGTGCCCCACATAAGGCAGTATCAATTGGGTTCTCATTGTATATTTTGATACTTAGGAAAGTAATTGACTGAGAGATACTTTTTAGCAGCAGCTTGTCTGTCATCCACACTGCCTGGATTCAAAGGGTAGGGGCTAAGTGTTGGAAATGAAGAAGTTACTTACTCATTGATTGGATGTTTTGATTTTATGGAGAGGCAATTATAGATTTAATGGAACATATTTAATAGGCTGTAGTTTTCCTAATCTAAAGAATAACCCTGTATAGAAGGTCACAGAATAATGAGATCTATAAATGGTAGAAGGAACAAGCATATAATATTATTTGTGGGGTTTTTTTTGTAATTTTATTGGTTTGTTTGTTTATTTTGAGAGAAGGTGTCACTGCGTAACCCAGGCTGATCTTGAACTCACCTTTTTACCTCACCCTCAATTGTGGCATGGTAGGTTCTCACCACCAAACTCAGCCAAATATTTTCTTTCCTTTCCTTTTTTCTTTCTTTTTTTTTCTTTCTTTTTTTCTTTCTTTCTTTCTTTCTTTCTTTCTTTCTTTCTTTCTTTCTTTCTTTCTTTCTTTCTCAGTATTAGGTATTGAACTCTGCCCTTGTATAGTCTAGGCAAGCACTCTACTACTGAGTTACATGACAATCCACTCTCTAAAGATGGGACAACTAATCAGACATGGTTCTATCCTTCTTTTTTTGTTGCTGTGATAAGCACCAGAGTCAAAATAACTTGAGAAGAAAAAGGTTTTATTTCATCTTAAAGGTTACAGTCTGTTATTGAGGGAAGCCAAGGCAAGAACTTGAAGCAGAAACCATGAAGGGAAATGCTTACTGGATTACTCCCACTGGCTCATGCTAAGGTAGCTTTCTTATACAAACCCAGGACCTCTTGCCTAGGGATGGTCCTGCCCACAGTGGACTGAGCTCTCCCATCTCAGTTGGCAATTATGCCCCACAGACACATCATAGGCCCATCTGATCAAGATAATTCCCAGTTAGGATTTCCTTGGATGATTCTGAGATGTGTCAAAATGACAGCTGATGTGAACTAGGAAAACAGAAAAGGCATTTAGAAATCTTTCATGAATAATGAAATGAAGTATCCCAGAGGGAATAGTGGATAATATTGAAAAGAAATATGGGGCAGAGAAAGTCACAGTGAAGCAAAAGAGCCTACTATGAGAGGCAATGACCCTCCAGCCTCATAGACCAAAGAGATTTTTGGGTGCCCTACTATGCTGCAAACATGGAAATAGTAGCTGGGGAAACAGATCAGTCCATCAAGTGCTTGTGTGAAATCATGGGAACATGAGTTCAGATTCCAGAGCCCATATAAAGAAAAGCAGGATATGGCAGTGCATTTAGCTTAATTATGGTGAGTCAGGGACAGGTAGATTCTTAGTGTTTGTGACCAGCCAGCCTAGTTTACTTGGTAAAATTCAGGTTACTTTAACCCTGTCTGAATAGCAGAGTTAATGGCATTTGAAGAGTGACTCCTGATGTTGACTTCTGGCTTCCATGTGCACATAACAAATGCATATCTGTTATGTACTCCCTAACCCTACATCTGCATATAAACATGCAGACACATGGACACACATATACGCCCAAGACTATAACAGGGTGGATTTGGTAATAAAGTCATCTTCAGTGTACCAATGTGTTCATTTCATTATCAAGTGTTCCTAGGAGGAAGAGCCTTGCCTGGCTTCCTGTATACAAAGTGGTGGTGCTAGAAACAGGGGAATGGCTTAGCAAAGCCTCCTGTCATGGACAGGAGAAATCATACTGTTCGGTGTGTTAGCTGCTGCATAGCTGTGGGAAGCCAGGAGTGGTCCTACACTTTTGTCTCAGACAATGTTGTTGTGTAAGTTTCATGTGCCCTGCAGCTGTACAGCTTACTAACATATACATTATCAAACCCCTGAAGTGTGCCAGGTCTGTGCCATGAAAGTGATGCATGCTGATAGGAAGATGCTTAATTTTCAACTTTAGCTGTGCTTAGAACCCAGTAGCAATCAGAGATGGACTGATGCCTCTTGAAACTCAGACCCGTGTCCAGAGTGGAATCAGAGGTGAACAGATTCTAGCTCCTGGGCCACCCATCCAGAGAATCCCTCCTGGGGCCGGGGTCACACCCAAGGTTCTGATCTCAGACTCTTGCTAGCAGACAGGCCCTAAACATTAGCTTGGAGGGACCTTCCCCAGGACCCCAAACAGAAATGACCTTGCATGGCCAGGCCCTGCCTCCAGGGTGAGCTGTTTCATCATAGACAATTAGGCGCCTTCAAAAAGCAAAACCCTGTCTAGAGCAGAGTCAGAGATCATACAGACCCCTTGCTCAGAGCAGACAGGTGACACACAAGCCCTCTAGCCACAACTGACTAGGAGCTGACTAAGTGTGAACCACTGAAGCAATGAGCAGACGCCAGTGCAAGAACACATATAACAATAAGAGAAGAACAAGGCAACACCAGAAGAAATGGGTAGTTCTATAACACCAAGACCTGAATAGAGCAATGAAGAGGAAACAGAAGGAAACTAGAGCAAAATCACCTTTATGAAGATTATAGAAGCCTTAAGAAAGATATAAAAAAAATCCTTTAAAGAAATAAAAGAAAATAAAAACAAAAAATTGGAAGAGATGAACAAATCCTTGAAAGAAAACCAAGAAAAGGAAAACCAAAAAAATGAAAGAAACCTTTCAGGAACTAAACATTGAAACAGAAGAAATAAAAAGGCACAAAATGAGGCAAAGGTAGAAATAGAAAACCTGAAGAAAAGAACTGGAACTACAGACACAAGCATAACCAACAGAATACAAGAGATGGATGAGAGAATCTCTGGAGTGGAAGACTCAATATGGAAATAGATACATAAGTCAAAGAAAATACTAAAACCAAAGAAGCCAGAACACAAAATGTTCAGGAAATTTGGGACACCATGAAAAGACCTAACCTGAGAATAATAGGAATAGAAGAAGGAGAAGAATACCAGCTCAAAGGCACAGATAATGTATTCAATAAAATCACAGAAGAAAATTTTCCCAACCTAAAGAAGGAAATGCCTATAAAGATACAAGAAGCTTATAGGATATCAAATAGATTTGACTCTCCAAGAAGTACGCTCGCTACATAATTATCAAGCCACAAAACATACAGAACAAAGAAAAAATTTTAAGAGCTGCAAAAGAAAAGGACCAACTTGCCATAAAGGCGGACTCATTAGAATAACACCTGACTATTCAATGGAAACAATGAAAGCAAGAAGTTCCTGGTCAGAAGTTATATAGACACTAAAAGAGCAAGACTGCAAACCTAGACTACTATACCCAGCAAAACTGTCAATCATCATAGATGGAGTAAACAAGATAATTCATGACAAAGTTGGACTTAAACAATATGTATCCACAAATCTGGCCCTTCAGAAAGCATTAGAGGGAAATCTTCAAACTTCTGGCCCAAACAGAGACAAAAATCTTTTTCAACAGATGGCGCCCAACTTGGGGCCTGAACACCCACATAAGGCCTAAAAAAAAAATCTTGAAAAACATTCTACAACACAAAAACAAAGCCAAAAGCAACTTTCCAAATTATATATGTAAATTAAGTCATAATACAAAGACACTGTGGTGTTTGGGCTTAAATTTAAAAATGGCGAGTCCGTGGTGAACAGCTCATACCCGTACGTCTCACAAAAGACTTGATATAAACTACAAACTACATATAACTAATTTAAAGTTTTTACTTATATTAAATAGACAAATACAAAAATCCCAAAGTCAGAATTGTTTCTTAATAGCTATATTTTCTTGAGTCAGCTCTATTTGCTAGCAACAAGCAAAGATACACCTGGCACCTCCACCATATTAAAAAGCCACCAAAAAAACAAAAGTCAACAATCAAAACAATATTAACATTTTAACAGCTCTTTTGCTTAAAAAATAATGAAAGATTCTCAATAAAAGAGATTTAGACTCTCAAAACCTCTAAACAAATTACAATGTATATAAAACATATATAGGCTTCAAAATAAATAAATAAATACATAAATACATAAGTTTCCCCAACACCAGATACACCCATGAAACCACAATCAATAATGCCAGAGAAGAAAAGCCCAAGAAAGGAAATATATACAAGCTACCACCAAAATTAATAGGAAATAACAATCAGTAGACACTAATATCCCTTAATATCAATGGACTCAATTCACCTATAAAAAGATACACACTAACATGATGAGCACAAAAACAGAAGCCATCCTTCTGCTGCATACAAGAAACACACCTCAACCTTAAAGACAGACACAAGCTCAGAGTAAAGTGTTGGGAAAAGATTTTCCAATCAGAAGGCCCTAAGAAATAAGCTGCTAACAAAGTAGACTACAAACTAAAATCAATGAAAAGAGAACAGGGTGGATATTACTTATTGATATCAGGAAAAATTGATCAAGATGAGATTTAAATCCTGAATATGCTCCTAATATAAGGGCACCTATCTATGTAAAAGAAACACCACTAAAGCTTAAATCCACATCAATTCTCATACCCTAATAGTGGGAGACTTCAATACCCCACTTTCACCCTTGGACAGGTCAACCAGACAGAGTCTCAACAGAGAAATAAAGAGTCTAAAAGAGGTTATGTTGCAAATTGTTTTAATAGATATTTACAGCAGCTTCCACCTAAACATAAAGGAACATGCATATTTCTTAACACATGAAACTTTCTCTAAAATTGCCAACATAATTGGTCATAAAGCAAGTATCCATAAATACAAAAAATGAAAATAATCCCTTGTATCATATCAGACCACCATGGCCTAGAGTTAGAGTTCAACAATATAAAAAATCACAGAAAGCCTACCAACTCATGGAGAGTAAACATCACTCAACTGAACCACCTCTGGGTCAAGGAAGAAATTAAGAAAGAAATCAAAGTCTTCCTAGAATTTAGTGAAAATAAATTCACAACATACCCAAAACTTATAGGACACAATCAAAGCAGTCTTAAGAGGAAAACTCACAGTACTAGATGCCTATATGAAAAACCTAAAGAAGTCCCACACTAGAGAACTAATGGCACAGCTGAAAATCTTAGAACAATTAGAAGCAAACTCACCTAGAAGAAATAGATGGCAGGAGATAATCAAACTTAGAGCTGAAATAAATATAATTGAAACAAGGAGAACAATACAAAGAATCAATGAATCAAAGAGTTGGTTCTTTGAGAAAGTCAACAAGATAGATACACCCTTATCCAAACTAACCAAAAAGCAGAGAGAGTATCCAAATCAACAAAATCATAAATGAAAAGGGGATATCACAACAGACCCCCAGGAAATCCAGAGAATTGTCAAGTCATCCTTTAAGAATCTATAATCCACAAAAATGGAGAACCCAGAAGAAATGGACAGCTTTCTAGACAGGTACCATTCACCAAAATTAAGTGAAGATCAGATTAAATACCTAAACAAACCTATAACCCTAAAGGAAATTGAAGCTGTTATTAAAAGCCTCGCAAGTAAAAAAAAGCCCAGGTCCAGATGGTTTCAGTGCAGAATCCAACCAGACATTCAAAGAAGAACTACTACCAACACTCCTCAAACTGTTTTACACAGTAGAAATTGAAAGAATATTGCCAAATTCCTTTTATGAGGCCACAGTTACCCTAATACCCAAGCCACTCAAAGATACAACAAAGAAGGAGAATTACAGATGAATTTCCCTCATGAATATTGATGTTAAAATTCTCAACAAAATTTTGACAAACCGTAGACAACAATATATAAAAAATATCATCCATCATGATCAGGTAGGCTTCATCCCAGAAATACAGGACTGGTTCAACATATGAAAAACGATAAGTATTATCCACCATATAAACAAACTGAAGGAAAAAAACCCCACATGATTATATCCTTAGTTGCTGAAAAAGCCTTTGATAAAAATCTAACACTGCTTTATGATAAAAGTCTTGGAGAGATCAGAAATACAGGGAAAATATCTAAATATAGTACAGGTCATTTACAAGAAGCTGACAGCCAACATCAAACTTAATGGAGAAATACTCAAAACAATTCCAGTAAAATCAGGAAATAGACAAGTCTGTCCTCTCTCCCCTTAGTTATTCAATATAGTACTTGATGTTTTAGCTAAGGATATTAAGAGGATACAAATTGGAAAAGAAGAAGTAAAACTATCTCTGTTTGCAGATGATATGATTATATACATATGTGATCCACAAAATTTTACCAGGGAACTTCTACATCGTATAAACACCTTCAGCAATGTAGCAGGATACAAGTTAAACTCAAAGAAATCAATAGCCCTCCTATACACTAAAGATAAAAGGGCTGAAAAAGAAATAAGGGAAACATTACCCTTTATAATACCTGTAAATAGCATTAAATACCTTGGAGTAATTATAACCAAAGAAGTAACAGTTCTATTTGATAAAAATTTTAAATCACTGAAGAAAGAAAATTGAAGAGGATATCAGAAAATGGAAAGATCACCCATGTTCCAGGATAGGTAGGATCAACATAGTAAAAATGGCAATCCTACCAAAAACAATCTACAGATTCAATACACTTCCCATCAAAATCCCAACACAATTTTTTACAGAGCTTGAAATAACAATACTCAATTTCATTTGGAATAACAGGAAAGCCAGGATTGCAAAAACCATTTTGCTCAACAAAAGAACCTTAGGAGGCATCACTATCCCCGACTTAAAGTTATACTATAGAGGTACAGTAATAATAACAGCTTGGTACTGGCATAAAAACAGACTTGTGGATCAATGGGATCGAATTGAAGATACAAACATTAACCCACACACCTATGAACACCTGATTTTTGACAAAGAGGCCCAAAATATTCAATGGAAAAAAAGATAGTATCTTTAACAAATGGTGTTGGCATACCTGGTTGGCAGTTGTAGAAAAATGCAAATAGATCCAAGCCTGTCACCTGTTACAAAACTCAAATCCAAGTGGATCAAAGACTTCAACATTAACCCAGCCACACTGAACTTGATAGAAATGAAGGTGGGAAATATCCTCCAACGCATTGGCACAGGTGACCACTTCCTAAATATAACACCAGTAGCACAGACACTAAGAACAACAATCAATAAGTGGGACCTCCTGAAGCTAAGAAGCTTCTGTAAAGCCAAGGACACTGTCAATAGGACAAAACGACAGCCTACAGAATGGGAAAAGATTTTCACCAACCCTACAAATGACAGAGGTCTTATCTCTATAATATATAGAGAACTCAAGAAACCAGAGCCCAGAACCTTGAATAACCCAATCAAAAAAAAAAATGGGTTCAGAACTAAAAAGGGAATTCTCAGAAGAATTACAAATGACTGAAAGACACTCGAAAAAGTGCTCATCATCTTTAGCCATCAGAGAAATGCAAATCAAAACAACTTTGAGATACCACCTTACACCTATCAGATTGGCTAAGATAAAAAACACAGAGGACAACCTATGTTGGAGTGGTTGCAGAGCAAGGGGAACACTCCTCCATTGTTGGTGGGAGTATAAGCTTGTTCAGCCACTCTGGAATGCAGTATGGAGGTTTCTCAGAAAACTGAGAATCAATTTCCCCAAGGATCCAGCAATACCACTACTGGGCATATACCCTATAGATGCACATTCACTCTCCAAAAGCATTAGTTCAACTATGTTTATAGTAGCATTATTTGTAATAGCAAGAACCTGGAAATAACCTAGATGCCCCTCAACTGACAAGCACTCTTTTAACTGAGCCACATCCTTAGACCTCATGTATAGTTTGAGTCTTCAATTTCTTCAGCTACAAGATGGGTATTATGAATAACCCAGCTGACACACAGGCATTTGGACAATCAAACGCTGAAATCTCAGCAAGATCCTCAGCCCTTGTGTAGTGGCTGCCATTGTTTGCTTGGGAGGTTTGTGCCTTTGTACAATGGTTAAAGAAGTTTGCCAGTATTTAGCTTGAGGAAGAAAAATATAGCCAGAAGAGGACTATTTATAGAGAGTCTTAAATAAATATCTATTATGTGAAAGCAAGGTCTGTATTTCGAGATGCTGTTGTGATTAAAAATGAATTAAAACTTTGGTCTCAAAACACATTGGTTAAAGTGACTGTAAAAAATTAAAACCCTCAGTTTTTGACATTTTCTTATCAAGTCTATGACTATTGAACTGTTTGTGTTTTGTTTTTCCCATTTCTGAGCTTAATTAAGGTTAACCCGACTTTTTATTTGGAACACTAATGGGGCTTGAAGCCCATACAGTGGTTAATTGATGGTGGACTGATTTTTCTCCTTCCCGTCTGCAAACATGCCTCCTAGACAGGAGAGGGTGCTGTGGTCAGGAACCCTTAGCCTGTTAGCCTTACAAGTTGGACACAGGTCAATTCCCAAGGAATAAAGGGTCTTGGCTCTAAGAATGGTTGTCATCTACTCCTGCTTCTTACATTTGCTGTTTGCATTAGAACTTTAAATGGCGTCCTAATCCTTTCAGGAATATCCAGAGAGGATTTTCTGTGCTCCTATTGGACACTTTGTCTTCTAAAGAGGCTTTTGCAAAGCAGCTTATGTGTCAGAGAAGAACTTACCCTCATGAAAGCAGGACAAGTGGATGTTACTGACTTAGGATCTACATCAAATGGAATAAAATAGGATAAGTCACATGAAACACCATTTTTAATGTGTCAGTTGTAAAATTTCTCTGGTCTGCACCAACAAAGTTTCCCATCCGTGATTTGTCTTTTCACTCTTGAAATGTTAATTTCTGTTGTCTAGGTCACTTGTAGACATTCAAAGATCTTATAATCTATTAAATCATGGTCTAGTAACTAAAAATTAATCATAGGTCTGGAGAGATAATGCAGTGACTAAGAGTTGTTACTGCTCTTCCAAGGACCCAGGTTCTGTGCATGTGTTATAGCATGCACACAGAGGCCAGAGGATGGCTTAGAGGGAAGGGTGAGTTCTGTCCTCCTATCCTGTGTGTCCTGGAGATGGAACTCAGGTCAACAAGCCTTGTTGGCAGACATTTTTCTCTTATGAGTTCTCTCTCTAGCCCTAGCTCCATATTTTATAAGTGACAAACAAATAACTAACACATGTTATTTTCAGAGAGTCAGAAATAGGAAGCTGACAGAACCAATAGGGACCAGACTCATGTCTTTGGATTTGGCACCATGAACCTTCACCCACCTGCTGAGCTGTCTCTGGTCTTTACCTGGGATTTTACAATAAGAAATACAAAGCTGTTTAGATTGTATGGCACATTGCTGAATTTCCTAAAGCTGCATAAATATATCAACAGAAGGCACTGGTCATTAATATTTCTGAGTGATTTATTATGTCATTCACTTCAATTTGGGGGCCATGCTAAACAGATGCTTTGCCACTAAGCCATCAAGCCCAGCCCCTCTGATTCAATTTTAGTTAGTTTACCTTGATTCACCCTTTCCCTCCATATGGGAGAGCCAGACAATATTACTTTTTAAAAAGCATCCACATCTTTGTCCCCCATTTATCTTTTCTTACTTTTTCCCAAGTAAAAAGCCGCAGCCCAAGGGTTAAGATAGCTTGTTTACTCAAGTTTCTTGTCCCTGGATGCTAATTTATTTGGAACTCTGCATCACCAGGGCCCAAGTGCCTGACATTTAATAAGAGATAAATAAATGAATGAAAAACTGCATCAGACAAGGGCTAAATTCAGAGAATCTTAGAAAAATGTTGGGGCAATAGAACCTTCTGGCAATCTGATAAAGCATTAGAACCTGCTGTCACAATCAGCCTTTAAAATGCATTCAATAAATCCACAGGATTAGGAAGGAAATTAAAAGGTCAAAATATAGTTCTATGGCATTTGATTTAAGATCCCCAGGGAAAGCTGTGGGTCACTTAGGTCTCTGGGGTTTTGTGTTTCTGTCATATAATATCTCATTCCTCCAAACAGAATGTTAGGACCAGCAGTTTTATGGGCCCTAGTCTACTGCTCCTAAATTGGAAACTACTTTTCTTTCTCTTTTTTTTTTTTAATTGCTAAAATGATTCTTGTGTATTTTAAACGTTAAAATTGATGGGCTAGGAGAGATGGATCAGCTGGATGGGCGTGAGGACATGAGTTCCCTTCAGAGAACACAGGTGTGAGAAGTCTTGGGCTAGAGAGACGACTCAGTGGTTTGGGTGACTATTGCTCCTGCGGGATACTCAGGCTTGATTCCTAGCACCAATGGTGGCTCACGACCATCTGCAACTCCCATTCCAGGGGATTCAACACCCTCTTCTGACCTCTGTGGGAACCAGGCATGTACACATACAGGGCGGCGGGGGGGGGGGGAGCGCAAAGCATTCATGCATGTAAAATAAAATAAATATAAAATATAGGTGTATGGTGGTATTCAATGGGAGGTAGATATTGCCTACTTGCCAGGCCAGTGAAATACTCAAAGAACAATTTTGGTAGCACGTGAGAAACAACCACTGAAGTTATCTTCTGGTTTCCACATGCACGCACACAGACACAGAAACACACACAGACACATAGACACACACACACTTCAATACACTCATACACACACATAAAAACGAAATAATAAATGTTAAAGTCATTAGCATTAGGTTAAAGGTGAGTGATTGCCAGCAGCCCTAAGTGCTAACACATGACTTTACCATGGCGGATGCAGCCATCTTACTCACTGTTGAGCTTAAGGCTGATTTTTCTCAGCCTCTGCCATCATCTATCTTTGCTTTAAGGACAGCTCATTTTGGTTTCAGTAATTGGACTGTTGCTGCCTTCTGAATATTTAATAACAATGGGCCTGACTTGTTGCTGTTCCTACTCAGATTTCTGTTTGCTGTTTAAGCAGCAAAATTAAGTAGAAGATTCCAGAGGCAGTGCATCCTGAGATGATTCCTTTTGAAGAGGAGAGTTTATTTAGACAACTCTCTATGGCTTCCATATGTTCTTAAGGACATAGTTAAACTCTTCCTAATAGATTGGCACATTTCCATTTTCCATTTCTCCCGTGTGCATGTTCATCTCTGTACTTAGCTATAACTTCCAGGTCTTGTCCAGTTTTTCCCCTCACTCAACACTCTCTTGCTGTAGTGGCTCCTGGCTGCCTGAAGTGTGGGCCCCGTGATCTGGTGGTACCAGTCTTTGTCTGCAGGTCTGTCCTTCATGCAGGTCTGTCTGTCCCTCACTCTCCTCCTCAGTGTGTACCTGGAGCTTCAAAGAGAGGACTCTGCACTGCACTATATCCTCATGACTCTGCCCTTTGATTATGGAAATCTCTTGCCCATCTTCTCCCTCTATCAGGGCTTTAGACAGTCAGAGGGGCCGAGTCTCCAACCTTGCCAAGTTGTCTGATATGTTAAAATGAAAAATCTACACTGGCTCATAAAATATTTTAGTATCCTTAAAACATTCATAGCCAGACTGTTGACATTGTATTATACATATATAGATATAAAGTATGCATCATCTTATTTGGAAACAATGTATCTCAAATAGGAGGTCCAGGCCATGTGACCTCACTGCTTTCCTCAAAGCCTTTGCTGTAAGAACTCCTTCCTCTCCCCACGGAATCAATGTGTTCCCTCCAGAACCAGCATCATGACCTGTTCCAGTTGTCTTGTTGGAAATATTCCCTTTTGATAATTTCTGAAGCATTTGAATGTACCTTACACATTAAAAATATATTAACACATGGAATTTTATGTTGCTCACATATCTCCTCCTAAAGGATTACATGTACCCTCAGGGCCGGAAGTTCACTCTGATAACGCTCAGAACAGTGTTTTAGACATTACATTGAATGAATCTATGATGAATTAGCAAATAGTTATCTTTCATGAATGTGCATGAAGTTTTGCCTGGTTTAAAACCAGAATAAAATATGAGCATTATTATTGTGAATTATTTTCTGAAGATTTGATAAGCTCCATGCTCATCAATGCTCTCCTATGCACCCAGACAGACACACCAGCACCTACACACAGAAAAAAATGCATATAAATTTTTGATGAAAGTTATGCTGTGTTGATTGTAAAGGTCTGACCAGCCAGCACCTTCCCTGTGTGTCCTGAGTAGCACTCTGGATGGTGAGAGACATCTCTGTGAACCTCCGTCAGGCAGGAGAAAGAAGTGAATTTGTTATGTTCTAACCATTATAGAAAACATACTGTTCTTTTTTATGGAGCAAATCGGATTGATCTATGAACACCAAAGGCATTTTTTGAATCAGAAGAAAGAAAGCTGAATTGTTAAAGGAGTCTTGGCTGGGGTAGGGGCTTGAGGGTTGGGTATAGGAATGATGACCCTAGTGTGTCTCAGGAGTGGCATTAAAACAAAGTGACAGCCTGAATTTGAGAGGAAGGAAGGAAGGATTGAAACTTTGAAATCTCTTGAGTGGTGTAATTACTGATGAGGTTTATATGTGTGTTTTATCATGTCAATTTCTTAAGTCTGTTCATTGATTTTTGGTTGACATACAAAGAAATGCCTTTCATGGAGACATTTTCTATCATACCCAGATATCAGACATTTTATAGTTAATTATCCTGCTAGTATGTGCCACTGATTCCTGCTCTCCTCTTCTCGGTCCTCCTCCACTCCCCCACCCTCCCCTTCTGCTTTCAGGAAACTCATATCCCTTCACTGACTCCTGCTCATGTATCTTTCCTCCCTCTAGATTTCTTCCTTCTCTTCCCTAGCCCTGTAGACCCACATATGTGTGTGTGTGTGTGTGTGTGTGTGTGTGTGTGTGTGTGTATGCATGGCTGTGTACTGTCTTCAATCTACATTTGTTTGCCTTTTGACAAAACATGAAATATTTGTCACCAGTCTTCCTCATTTCTCCTGCACAATGAATCATTTTTTTTTCAGACAACATGATACAATTCTTCATTATGGCTGAATAAAATTCTCTTGTATGTGAGCTGCATTTTCTTCATCCAATTCTTTCTTGTTAAAAGAAAGATGGAAATTGCTGCTGAGAATTGACATCACCTTCTCCTGGCTCTGGTATCCAGTTGAAGCTAACAGTCAATGAAGGGTTTTATCCACATAATTGGTTGTCAGTAAATGATCATAGAATCTTATGTACAGAAGTGAATGATGATTTCAGGTGCCCACTTTAATATTATTTTGTCTATCAACAGCCTAAAGACAGAGTTTCTACTTACAATTAGATTTTCTCCGTGTATTTGTTATTTGTACATGAGCTTTCTGTTACTGATTCAAGTCAGTATCTCTTAGGATGAACTTGAAAAGTATTTAAAGTTCCATAGTGTTGTAGGTAGCTTTACCTGTCAGTTTGACTCAGCAGAGAATCACTTGAGAATCAATTCTCATTTGAGAAGTTGCCCAGAACAGATTGGCCTGTAGACTATGGGGATTGCCTTTATTTGGAATTGATGTAGGAGGGCCTAGCCCACTGTGGGCAGTACCATTCCCTGGGCAGGTTTTTCTAGATTGTATAACCAAGATAGCTAAGCATGAACCTTGGAGAATGAGTTAGCAAACAACATCTTTCATGATTCCTGCTTGTCCTGGGCCAAGTTTCCTCAATAATGAACTGTGACCTGGAAATGTAAGCAAATAAATCCTGTCATCCCCTAAGTGATTTTTGGTCAGAATGTTCCATCACAGCAACAGAATGGAAACTAGAACAGATTGAAACTTCTATTATTCTTTTTCTACCTCATGCTTTAATTACTTTGTTTAGGTTTATTTATTTTTGAGTCAGAGTCTTGGCATGTTGTCCAGGCTGGCCTTGAACTCAGAATCCTCTTGCCTCAGTTCCCTGAGTGTTGAGATTCTGAGTATGTACTACCATGCCTGTCTATTCTTTTTTGTTTTTGTTTAAAGATTTATTTATTGATTATTTATACAGTGTTCTGCTTACTTGCCAGAAGAGGACACCAGATCATATTATAGATGGTTGGTAGCCACCATGTGGTTGCTGGGAATTGAGCCAGGACCTCTGGAAGAGCAGCCAGTGCTCTTAACCTCTTAGTTATCTCTTTAGGCCCATACTGTTCTAATCTTTGAAGAACAGGGTGGAGTGCATGTTCCTTATGATTGCTTTCAGATCAGCAGTATTACTATCAGGCAGCCTGATTTCCCTGTCCTGGGCTTACAGCAATGCCTCTTCTTGCCTTTTGCTACAGCACTTGTCATATGGCCACAGCAGCTGGCATGTGGATGCCGCCTTCCAGCAGACCCTCTGGAGCGTGGCCCCTATCAGCTCAGGAAGTGAAGCAGCCCAAGGTAAGAGATCCACTCTAATTAAAAGGCCTGTCCTTGATACAGAGTTGATGCTTATCTCTGGAATTGTGATAATGAGCTGATGGCTAATTAGAGACCTTTCATGTCTTGATATTCTATCATGCAGAAACGTGACATTTTAGAATCTTGCCTAAGTTGCTGTTTAAAAGTGAAAGCCTGTGCTAGACATCATCTTCTCTTATATTTATGATGTTGTCAACTCTGGCTGATTTCTGTGATTTCATCTGCTATCTCTCTAAGGGCTGTTTACTCCATTTGGGAGACCACCTGGCACTGCTCAGTTAGTCTAATGTCATCATCATCATTTCTTATCATTCCTGTACCTATTAGCTGGACCACAATGATGTTTATGCAGCATGGTTTCCCAAGGTGATAGCTGCTTTGATTATGGTGGTTCTTACTTTTATAGCTTCAAATATGAGCCAGTACTTGTTGGTATGTGTCAGTATGTGTATAAGTGTGTGTACACATGGGTTGGGGGGTGCATGTATATGTATATGCATGTAGAGTCTAAAGGTAAAGAAGGTTGGGTGTAGTTTACTTTTATCATATATGTGTTTGTGTATGTGTGTTTGCATACATGTGGGTACTCAGGTACAAATGCTTTTGTTCATTTATTTTATTTATTTAGTTTCTTTTTGATGGCTTGGATCATACTGATTAGTCAAGGCTGGTCAGCCAGTGAATCCCAGGGATCTACTTGCTGACTGAATAGTTTCCAAAGTCCCACATTTTGTGTATTTAGTGGTCATGTTTATGGGGCTTGGGCCACACCCTTTGGTTAAAATACAAAACTGTAGGACTCAAAGGGTTAGCCAGTGCCATCCCACTCTGTGATCTGGTCACAGTTTATTAGTCCATTGTTTCTCAATCAGTGCAAGTAGATTATTGTATAAAATGCTCTGTCTGGGTACCAGCATCTCACTATGGTATTCTGAAGACAAATGACTTTTAACCCTTGCAGGGTATCTTATTGGTGGCGATGTTCTCCGGCTGCTACACGGACACATGGATGAGTGTCTCACTGTCCCTTCTGGAGAACATGGTGAAGAACAGCGGAGGTTGGTACTTCAGCCTGTCATGTTGCCTTGGCTTTGATGTATTTGTTGGGAAAAGAATAATCTTGGTATTGCACAAAGAAGCACATAAACGCACTGAAAATAATTTGTCATTTTTCTTTTGTAAAAATGGTGCATCTGAACCCAGACCTGCTAGCTAGCATGCTGGACAAAATGACCTCTGTCTTTCCCACCGAAGTAGGTTGTCAATGTCTCTCACAATTGCCTAATTAGTACAAAGGGGAAGGTTAAGGAAATGCTGACCCTTGTGTGGCTAACTGCCTTTAGATAGAAAAAAACATATTTCTCACAGACAGACATTCTGTTTTCTTTGCTTCCACTGAAGCTCTCTTAACTAGCAATCAGTTGACTATGAACATTAGCATCATCAAAGGTAGCCGACACACATTGCCCACTGAAGCCTTCCACTTCATCGCTTCTTAAGAAGGCTTTTCTTTAATTCCTTAAATACCAGAAGAAGAACTGAACATCTTCATCTACTAAAAATACATAAGAAGCATCGGATGGGAGAGAGAAAGCATGAAGTTTTAGAATTTAAAGTGCCGTAATTGTCCATTCTTTTTGAATGACATTTCCAGAAGATTAAATCTCATACCTAGTCTCAGAGTTCTCAGGATTCCTTTCTGTCATCTCCTGTTTACTAAAAAGTAATCAAGTTGACCACATTCCTTCAGATTGTACAGGAGACAAAGTTCAAATTGTCTGCAGATACTGGGAGAAGTGTGCAGGGGTGATGAAAATGTGCCACTGTTTAGTGTGATTCAGCTGCTTGTGGTTTGCCTCGTGAATTGAATTAATTAAAAAGTTCAGTAAGTTGAACATATGAAGAAGAGCTTACAGAGGAGAGGAGGGCAGTCTGGGTAATTTGTTATGTGGTTTTTCATCTTTGAGCGGCTCTTCTAGTGTTGTTAACCTGGGTATTTGGGTAGTTTCTTCAATAGATGCTCATCATTCCTATTTAGTAAAAGGGTACAACAGAGTCTTTAGAAAATCAGCCATCACTTCAGTAGCTCAGGAAATCTCACTGGGAGCCTGCTCTCATGGGCTAACTTGTCCTAAGGTCAAGAGTGTAGCACAGCTTGTGGGGATGCTCTGTCAGTACAAGTGCTGTATGTCACCCATGAGTGTGAACCCCCTCCTCTAAGGTGCCAGTGTTGGAGCACTCAGTTCCCAGTGGTGTTATTCTGAGGTGTGTGTGTGTGTGTGTGTGTGTGTGTGTGTGTGTGTGTGTGTGTGTGTGAGAGAGAGAGAGAGAGAGAGAGAGAGAGATATCTTAGGCAGGTTGGGATATCATTGATGTGGAGCTGAGTCTGGAGCATAGGCACTGGAGTTTCCAGGTGCTTCACTAGGAATTGTACAGAGAAATGTGCCTAGTTAGAAGAAAGGAGATGGTGCATTAAGAGAAAGATACAGAGGGGCCTACAGAGGGTCCTATCTTACCAGTGGCCAGGCTCAAAAAAGACAGAAACAAGTGAGCTAAGTTCTGCAGTGACCTTTCATGGCTCATCAGCTTAGTACCTGCCTCTCCCAAGGTCACATAAGGCAGACAGCTCTTCAGAGCATGCCCTTTTGTCTGAATGAAGCCCAGCTAGACTAAAGACTGCAGCTCTTTTCAGCCCTTGTTGTTTGTGTGTTAGTCTCTGACATTTCCTCTTCCAGTTTCCTATTCTTCTACTTCCGAGTCTAGCTGGAAGGAGGGGCTGTTAGGTGGCAGGCATTGAGATTCCTCTGAAGCTCTCTCTGGTCCACTCAGATGTAAGCAAGTTCTAGTCATCACTGGCTGCTCCTGCCATCGGTTCTTTACCACAGTGACCAACTATAACCCTTAAGCCCTGAGCCAAAATAGGCTTGCTGCTTTCAAGTTGCTTTAGGCAGGTATTTTTGTTTGTTTTATTGCACTTATTTATTGTGTGTGTGTGTGTGTGTGCATATGTGAGCCACACTAGACTTGTAGGGGTTAGATGACAGCATGTGGGTCTAGTATGTGGGAGTCAATCTTTTTTGAATGGGTCCCAAAGATCAAATGAAGGTTATCAGGCATGGTTACAAGTGACTTTACCCTGTGAACCATAGAGGTGGCCTGAGCCAAGTATTACAGTGACAAGAAGTCCCCAGTATATGTTGCTTTCAGTGACTTAGGAGTAAGATGCTCACGGTACCAGAGGGTCGTATAACGCTGAGGAGGAAAGTGGTTGGCTTTAGGAATTAAGTCCAGACAGAAAGTTAGACATGAGAGTGAGCCTAAGTGATGGAAGTGTGTTCTGAAATGGCAGCTCTTCCCTAAGTGATGAAGAGAGAATGTGGAAACATTGGAAGCTAGATGCATCTGCTGCAGTCATTTATCTGTTGGCTTCAGGCTCACAGCTTGGCTCTTCTGCACATCCTGGGAGGGGCTTGTGGGGCTGAGTTGGGATCCTCATAGCTGTGATAGGGAAATGATACTTGGACTAGAGGTGAGCAAAGCTAAGTCAGAAGGCCGCATTAGAAAGAGGGGTATCACTGAATTCATGTGACTGAGAGTAAGGCCTTGTGTTAGTCACTCTTTATTATGATGGAAAAGGACCTGGCATAAGCAACTTGGAGGAGGAAAGTCTCATTTTCTCCCTGGTTTCGGGGAAACAGTTGGCACAGAGGATGGCAGCAGCGAGTGCTTGTTTGTTATGAGAGTTAAGTTAAAATTGGGTGCAGTGAGTTCAGAGGGTCTAAGCACATCCAGCAGAACAAACTGTGCTGAATATAAATCACAAGACATGAGGCATGTGGAGCAAGAATCATATGTTCACTCAGAGGGATAGGAACTCTGGGATTGGTTGTGACCAGCCATTCTCCAGTGCCTTCAGGAGCCTGGGAAGTTCGGGTAGACACTGGTTAATGCAACTCCAGGTACTGACCTTGATTGAATTCTGACAACTTTTTCTTGCCAACTGAGAGTGTGTTCACCTCAACATACTGAGAGATTTCTTCCAAGGTCAAGGAGGCAGTGGGAACACATCTGTTTGCTACCTTTTTATAGCATGTTGACATGGTGCAATTAGATGAACGTAGATGTCAGCTCATGACTGTAGGAGAACATGAGTCAGAGCTAGGCAGGATGGAGCCACAGGAAGGATGCTTAGGGAAAAAGAGTTCTATGTTTTTTGATTAAGTTGTGAAACTAAACAATTGTGTGTGTGTGTGTGTGTGTGTGTGTGTGTGTGTGTGTGTAATGAAAAAAGACTTCCTTAAAGTTAAATTTATGGAAAGCCTTATGCTTTTGAATCTTGTTGATGTTATTACATAGAACACCAAAATTGCTTCTTTTCTTCTCTCTATAATCTATTGCCTGTGTCATAGAAAACTAGAGAAAGCAGAATCCTGCAGGCAGCACTTTCTTATATTAATATCAGTCTGCTTTGGGAGAAGAAATGCATAATGATGGCCTAAACATATATTTTAATTCATTAGCAAAAGAAGTTAAAATGATGTGATTGTTTTTAAATGGTGAGTTTGAGCAGGAAAATATGTAAAAAAAAACATAACATTTTTGTATTATAGATTTTTGTTTATAATTTTGATCTAGACTTGACCACTGATTGTTTTCTATTATCCAAATTAAAGATTGAATGTCACATGGGATCATGAGACTTGTTCTAAGTAGTGGAAATGACTGAGGAGATAGCCAACAGTGACATTTGCTTTTCAGCAATTCAGGAATATTTTGATCATCCATGTTAGGCTCCCCAGTGGATTTGGCTGTTGATTCTACCTTGTTCTGCCAGGTCCTTAATAGCACTTGTGGACATAAAGAAACCTGTTCAGTAGCAGGGTATATCATTCCAGATACCAATGGCCTTGCTCAACTTTTTCACAATGAGATGTGTTTGTATTTGTCCTCCAAGTTACCGAGTCTCATAAAGTGTTAATAAGAACCATAGAAAGGATAGCCTCCAGTGTGCTGTTTAACTCAGTAGATTGGATCAGAGAATGAGCTATCAAGGTGTAACTACATAGATATTCCCCCGTACTTCCTGCCCATCTTACTTGACAGACTGAGTAATCACAAGGTCAGGAAATATATGTCACTATTATCTTAAGTTCCTTGAGGTTTTTTTTCAGGTAAGCATTTAGCTGTACAACTTCTGGTGTACATCTTTTGGGGTCTGCAGTGAAGGTGCAGGCTGCAGTGGGTGAGAGCAGTGAGCATGCTCTCCAGAAAGGGATAAGATACATTAGTGAGGAATAAGTTCCGGTAGTAAGAGAATCAGGTGCCACATGGTGCTTTAATTAATTTCATTATGCTTTAAATTTAATGATTAGATTTCATTTGGAGCAAGATAAAGTTTTTATTGTTACAGATTCTGTCTGGATATATCTCATTTTCACCCATAAATTTTGGGGACTGTAATGAAATGTCAACAAGGCCTTTATTTAAATACACATGTACTTATTTATGAGCAGAGTATGCACTATGGGAGTTAAGTATGCTCTGCTTTTCAGGCAGTACATTTTATTGTGTTTATTTTGTTGTTGTTGTGCCAGGTTTTGAACCTGAGACCCCAGCTTTCTACCACTGAGCAACATCTCCAACAAGTTAATACATTTAAAGCAGTTACATTAGGGAATAGTATTTTGAATCTTCAGTAGGGAAATCAGCATGGAGTGAATGCTGTTTATAAAGCATCATTTTAATCTTGAAAACAGGTTTACAAGATATCTTTTGTATAGCTGAGTTTATTCTGCAAAATGTTGAAAATGACTGTCATATTCTGGATTCTGGGCTCTGAGCTGTGTGGGAAAAGTTTCTTTTCTCAAGAATGCTACATCCTATAGTAATAATAAAAATAACACTTATGAACACACATTTCCCATGTGCACATAGGATGAATGTACTGTATACAAGCTATGCGGAAAAAATCGAAGGACAGAAGGGGATCAAGAGTATGTGGAAGTGATGGAGATAGGAAGAGAGGGAGGGAAGGAAGGCACCGTGTTTGCATCTGATCATGCATTTCTTCTAGAATTTACTTTGCCTTATTCCTTTCAATGAGGACAGTGAAGGCACAGTAGCTTATGTGTTACGGAAATAAGTGACCATTGATTTGCTTTCTAGAATGTGACCGAGCAGACAAAAGCTATGCCTCATGAATACATGATTGTAGTTTTACTTCTATGGCCTTTGTAATATAAAGATGATTCGGCGTGCTGTCGTTATGAATAACTGATAAATTGTGAGATGAGGTTCATAGAATGAGTTGAATATCTCTTAGTATGGCTTGAAAAGAGAGACATGTGGTTTATGACCTTGCATACAGTTAGATGACCAAGTCTTCTTATGAGGATACTGCTTCCAGGTCTCTACTGCATATTGTTCCAGCATAGTCAAGAATGAAGGTATCTATGTTTATTGGCTTTCTGACAGATGTATCATCTTTCTGGGTATTTTCACTTATTTAATTTTGCAAATGAATATCAGGTGCTTAAACTACTCCTGACCTATTGAAGTATCCCATCTTTGTCAAAGATCAATTGACTATATTTGTGTGAATCCATTTTTCGTCTACAAAGATAGCTTTATTTTCCTTATTTTATTATGTATACTTTTCTTTATTTTTAATTTTTGTTGTATTTTTTAAAGATAAAATCTCAGGTTAACATTGTATTCACTATAAGACTAAGGATAACCTTTAATTTCTGATCCTTCTGCCTCTGCTTCCCAAGTGTCAGAATTACAGGCATGAACTACCACGCCAACCTAATTGGTTTTCTATGTTAACTTCGTATCTGGGAGCTTGTCTATATTGTAAGTTATTGGCTTCAGGAGTATATGCTATTATTGGTGTAATAGATTATATAAGCATTTCAGTAATAATATGTTGAAGCCCAGCTTTAGTATTGACCTTCAGGAGGAGGCTGGCATGGGATTGACTGACTTAAAGAGAAAGATTATTTTGTTGTCCCTAACAGTATTTATGACAGAAGATGACTCATGTTGTCTTTGAATATGATGTTAGTAACTCTTTTATGTCCGTGATATAATATCTGACAGAAATGATTAATAGGAGAATTTGATTCTGGGTCATAGTTCCAGAGGACTCATCATTGGCATGCAAGGTAGGCTGGCAGGACCCTATGGTGGAGACTCTTCAAGTCCTGGCTGCTAGTGGAAAGCAGAGAGTAGGGTGGGACCAGGAATGGGTGTAACAGTCAGAGGCCCACTGTTGGGGACTTTACTTCTACCATTCACCTTCCACCTCTCTTAAGCTTCACAGACTTTAAAATGGTACCATATTCTGAGGACCAAGCATTCAAAACACAAGCCTGTGGGGAGCATTTCAGATTCAAACTATAACAAATGTTGAAAACACATAATACTGCTGATTTGACAGTTGTAATTGAGTTCAAGCCAAGTCTTTGCCTATCACTATGAAAGAATTGGCTACAAACTCCAGTATTATCATATGAATCCTCAGATGACTCTTTACAGTGCCAAAGAAGGTTAGATCATTCTTAACTTCCCCATAATAACCTAGGAGGTGCTTGAAGAAATAGAGGCAGTGGCCAGAGAGATGACTCAGTAGATAAGAATGCATATTGCTCTTGCAGAGGACCCAGGTTTTGTTCCTAGCACCCATGTTGAGTTGTTCACAACTGCATGTAGATCCAGATGCAGGTAATCTGACATCTACTTCTGGACTTCAAGGGCACATACTTGTATATGCACATACACACACACACACACACACACACACATACACACACACACACACATCTTAAAAAGAAGTGGAGGTTCTGTGTTTGGCAATCTGCCCAAGTTTGTACAATGAGATGATGTCTTCAGAAAGTTCATAACTATGAGATAGGAAAGTTGCCAAATTCTTGGTGCCCTACAAAAAAGGTGAGCTCATGGCTGTAACGTCATCTGAAGAAGGTGCCCTCTGTCAGAACTCAACTTTGTAGCCATCAGAGGTCTCCTAATAGCACCCAGTGTTTTTATTACTGATGTTTTATGATTATATCCTAAAGCTCACTAATTGGAATTATGTATCCTATAAAATTTTATTATGAATAAATATCCCGTGTCAAGCAGTGAGAAGCTTGTAAAAAATTGTACTCTCATTAGCATGCTAATATAGTATTTTCTGGGCTTCAGATTTGGAAGATGAATATGTTAGCTGTCACAGCACTTGCTTTTTACCCAGAGAATGAGTGGTTGAACAATTGAGCTAAGATTTAAATTGTATTTTATGACTCTCAGAGCCAAAAGAGCTAACTACTTATGTTTTGGTGGACAACATTATAATAACCATGAGAAGCTGAATTGATGACATTGTGGGGGAGACTTTGTGCTTAGAATAAGTTTAAAGTTCCTCTTACGTGGTCAGCCTGAAATATGAGTTTCCTAATGAAGTGCATTGGACTGGAGGAGAATGTGTTTTGAAGGCATAATGTACAGCCAGAGCCTGGGAGTTTTCAAAGTAGTCATGAATGAGCTTGTATGATTGTCTACTACATGTGCTTTTTAAAAATTCCTGTTCGGTGAAATTGCAGTGACTTCAACTTTTCTAATTCATTATCTGGAAGTTTCGATTAAAAAAAATGTGTGCAGTTAGTATCAGCTTTTGGGTCTGTCATCCCAGTTACTCAAGAGGCTGTGGTAGAGGGACCTCCAGGCAAAGACAAGCCTTGACCACAGCGTGAGTTCAGAGTCAGCCTGGGCAACTTAGTGAGACCTGTTGCAAGCTAAAGAAACAGAATAAGGTCTGGGGATTCAGTGCTAGAGTTCTTGTCCTGTTGTGTATGAAGTTCTTGGTTCAGGCCCCAGCACTGCATAGTAATAATAGTTTGGGGATGTTAGGAATATTATCAACTTAT
Organism: Sigmodon hispidus; assembly: GCA_004025045.1. Classification (NCBI taxonomy): domain Eukaryota; kingdom Metazoa; phylum Chordata; class Mammalia; order Rodentia; family Cricetidae; genus Sigmodon; species Sigmodon hispidus. The sequence continues at coordinate 55,898 of PVIH01004348.1, forward strand.
ATTATTTTTACTTATTTTATTTTTTCCCCAAGTAACTATAACAATGTAAGAAGGAAATGATTTACTTCAATAACAGTTTATGTAACAGATCATCATCAAAAGCAATAAGAGCATGAACCCAAGCAGGACAGGAACCTGGAGGCAGGAGCCGATGCAGAGGCCATGGAGAGTGCTGTTCACTGACTTGCTCCCCCTGGCTTGCTCAGGCTGCTTTCATATAGAGCCCAGGACCTCTCACATCAATCACTGATTAAGAAAATGTCCTACAGACTCTTCTACAGCTCAATTTTTGGAGGCATTTTCTCAATTGTGGCTCCTTCCTCTCTAGTTACTAGCTTGCATCAAGTTGACATAAAACTTGCTAATACAATATCCATTCATCTTCCTTGAATTTTGACAAATTGCTGTCATTTTCATTGAAGACCTCAGTAGTAGCTTCAAGGGCACTGTAGTCTAAGTATTTTTTTAACTTCTTCAAGAAGTTTTTTTTTTTTTTCCCTCCAGTCTCCCATGTAGAAATGATGGTTGCCTGAGATAATCATTGAGTTGTCTCATTTTAATATATTAATACTGTTTGGTAAACTTGTTGGACTTTGTGGTGGTTTAAATGAGAATGCCCATCATAGGCCACATTTGAATGTTTGGTTCTCAGTTAGTGGAACTGTTTTGGGAAGGATTAGGAGATATGGCCTTGTTGGAAGAGATGTGTCACTGGCTTTGAGGTTTCAAAAGCCTATAACAGGCCCAATTTTTCTGCTTTATGGTTGTAGTTTCAGCATGTAAGCTTCAGCTACTGCTTCAGTGCACTGCCTGCTAGTCTGCTGCCATGCTCCCTGCCTTAATGGTCAGACTCTAACCCTCAGAAACCATGAGTCCTCAGATTAAATTCTTTCATAAGCTGTCTAGGTCATGGTGTCTCTTCACAGCAGTAGAAAAGTAACTTAAACAGACTTTGAAAATGATGTCCTTATGGGCTCTGATTTTTATGTCTTAGATATATGGTGGGCAAAACTGATGCTCCCTTCATAGACAACTGCTTGTCTCCAGGTGGACCAAATTTTAAATATGCTTGCCTTCCTTTGTGTCATTTAGGATGGGCTTATAGCCTTGTTCCATTTAGGGTTTTGATACCTTGCATCAAAACATGTAACCTGAAGTAGCCCGTCGAGACTTGCTTTAAAAACCACCAACTTCTGCATATTCCATTTATATAGGGGAACCCAATAAATGACCAAGATGCTCCAGTCATCAGTGAATACATGAGAGAGATTCCAGGTTCTCTATACCTACTGTTGGATTGCAATGCTTAGCAAACACAGAGTTTAGTGCAGAAGGACCTTTAGGATAGAGCTAAAGGTTTCAGAAAGGAAGTAGGATTTACTCTCTTTTCAACTTTGTTTGTGTTTTTAAAATCTGAATTAAACTTACCTTTAGTTTTCTACTTATATAAAAATTAAAAAAAGGGGCTGGAGAGATGGCTCAGTGGTTAAGAGCACTGACCGTTCTTCCAGAGGACCTGAGTTGGATTCCCAGCATCCACATGGCAGCTAATAACTGTCTGTAATTCCAAGATTTGACGCGCTTACACAGTTATACATGCAGGCAAAACATCAATTCACATAAAATTAAAAAAATAAATATTTAAAAAACCTCTTGTTAACTTGAGATGAAAGTTATAAAAGAAAATGGTTGAGCAATTCCCCTATGTAGACATGTGATTTTACATAGCCGAATCCATACTATTTGTATATTAAGGCCCATGTTCTTTTCAACCTTGTAATTTCTCTATCTCACTCTGTCTAATCAACATTTTAGGTTCATATTCAGCACCTTTTTCTAAGTTCATTTAGAACTGCATATTTGCATATTTATGACATTTATAGTGATTTATTGTTGTACAGAAAATGGGTATCATTTATATTTCTGTCTCAGTTTCATTTTCTGTTGCTGTGATAAAATACCCTCAGAAACATAACTGCGGGGAAAGGAACCATGTTTCTTTTAGGCTTCAGTTTCAGTTTCTGATCTCCCATGGTGAGGAAGTCACTGTGGCCTGGACTTGAGAGAACTGATCACATGACTTCCATAGGCAGCAGAAGAGCGCAATAAATGTATGTGTTAGTGTTAACTCATTTGCCCTCCTGTTGACTGTGGCTGTGATGTTACCAGGTGGTTGACCACCTGGTGGGCTGTACCTGGACATGGGAGCCAAACAAGTGCCCTTATCTAAGTCAGAGAAGAAGGAAGACAACTCCTGTATCTTCTTTATTGTAAAATGTATCCTAGAGCCCCATCTTTCTGTTTTGTATTGATTTATTCTGCTTTTTCTTCTCTTCAGACACAAATTCTTTTATTGTCATTTTTTTTTTTCCTTTTAGTTTTACTTGTGAATGCCCGGCCTTAGCTTGGCTTGTTTTTAGCCAGCCTTTCTAACTTAAATTACCCCTTAACTATATTTTGCCTTTGGGCTTTTACATTTCTTTATTCTATATAGTTTTCTTTCCTTCTTACTCTGTTATTGCCATTAAAAAATAATTGAGAGATTGTAGGCTAATGGCTTCCACTCCGACTCTCTCGATGCAAGGCCCAGAGGTTATGAAAGGGTTGTTTCTTCACTTACTATTCTATTTTAGGTACAGTAATCTTTGATTTCCATTTTGATCCAGAAAAGGTGTTTTTTATTATCTAATTGGTTAGTTATTTTAAATTACATTTTGAAATTTTATTGCCAACCATCAGAAGAAATGATAAGGAGTCTAAGGGGGTTGGGAAATGGCTCGGAACTTAAGAGCACTGGCTGCTCTTGCAGAGGACCCAACTTCAACCTCCAACACCCACATAAAGGTTCACAGCTGTCTGTTACTTCAGTTCCAGGAGATCTGATGGCCTCTTCTGACCTCTGTAGGCCCAGGAATACATGTGATGTAAGGCATATATGCAGGCAAAACACCTGTTTGCATAAAAAGTAAACAAACCTTTAAATCTGTTTAACACAGTGTTCTTTATGATGAAACAGAAGACTTTTATTAAAGACAGAGAGCAATCTAAACTCTACTATCTATCTATCTATCTATCTATCTATCTATCTATCTATCTCTCTATCTTTCCATCTATCTATGGAGCACTTATCTAATCTCTAATCTGTGTATATACACACAAGGAAGCTGAATGTCTACATTATTTTTCATTTATTTTTTTAAGCATGTACCCAGAGACTGTTTTATTTCTTTTAGTCAGAGTGTTGTCTCTGCCTTGTATTTTTCTAAAGCTGCTGAAGTGTTTCTATTATACAACCAAGGTTAAGAACAATGTCAATGAAATAACTAGCATAGCCCTATAGTTCTCAAACTGTCAATCTGTAGAATGTTTCATGTAGGAACTTAGGAGAAATGTAGATTCACGTGTTTCACCCTTGACTTCAATCAGAAACTCCAGCCATGAGATCAGCTAGGGCCCTAAGAGGATCTTGAGAGAATTCTACTTTACCAAAGGTTAAGATTGTTGCAAATGTCCTACAATGTAGGGGATAGTCTCATTGCTGCAAATACTCTGTAATGTAGGAGACAACTCTGGAAGCAAAGATATACCCAACCCCACACAGCAGGTATACTGCTATGGAGATATCTATCTAAGCCATGGTGTCCAAGTTTGGACCCCTCATTGGACTCAGCTGAAGACTTTAAAAATAGTCAAATTTTACACCTTCTATGTCCATTGGCATAACATTTGTGATAGTTTCTTGTGTGATTGTCTATAGCCATGTCAAAAGGTCACTGCTGGAGATAGTGTTTATAGATGCATTTAAAACCCTCTGGGCATTGTAGATGCCTGAGGATGGTCCTGAGCCTACAGATTGATACTAAGAAGTAACAGCCAGCCATTGTGTTCCTCCTGATGGTTATAATATCACAGAAAGTGAACAAAATGGATATCTGAAATGTTATTATTTTAAAAATCTAAATTGAATAAGCAGCTTTGATTAGAGGTAAATTTATAACTTTATAAATAAAAGACACCATGAAGGTGGAGAGGTTGCTTCCTCCATGGTACAAGCTCTTGCTGTTCTTGTAGAGAATCTGAGTTCAGTTTCTATCACGCACATTGGACAGCTTACAATCACCTGTAACTCTAGCACCATGGGGATACAGTTAGAAAACTCCAGAATATAGGAAGTTCTGTGAGACAAATGGAACTGAATTTTTTATAAAATAAATACTAAGAAGGAAAAAAACAAAACAACATGAACAAACACTCCGTAAAAGCCCAAGAAGGAGGGGGGGAGTAGTAGTAGTAGTAGCCCAAGCACTCTAAAATAAAAAGGAAAGCTAATCAATATGCAGATCTTGTCTGAATCTTGATAAAAGCAATGAAAGAAAAGATTTTATGAGACAATTTAGAAAAATTGAAAACTGACTAGATATTTTATTATATCGGTATTTTTACAGGTTGCCTGTGGAGGGATAATTAGAGGCTGGATGTACACTGGGTGGCCTTACATTGATAATTGTTGAACTTTTGTTCTGGGTGTACAAGGGCTAATTTACTCTAATTTTGAAAAATTCCACAGTAAAGATATAGTGAAAAGGATGTCAAAGGGGAGCAGGAGACCAGGAAAGTGTCAGAAACATGGCCCAGACAGAAAGAGTTTTCACAGTGTTTTTTCAAAAGAATCCTGCTGAAGCTAGTGACAGGAAGATTGTTTGACAATCATAGCAGAACTCATTTCAATAGAGAAACAGGCCTGGGGCTGAGATTGGAGCACACAGAAACCCATCAGGAGGTGAGACAGAGCTGGAGGCTGGGGAGGAGCAGCAAGGCTTTGGTGTCACTTTGGGAGAGAACATTGCTGCATATGTTTAGCTCATGAGGATTATACTCCAGGGAAGATGCTGAATCCTTGGGAAAAGATACAAGATGTGTGCACAGGCTTTGGCTTCCTTAATACTTCCTTGTAGTATTAAAGGGCAGACACAGAGACCAATTTGCCTAATTTATGTATGTTTCTGGACATCTTAAATTATTAAGAATGTTTTGGCATTTGGGTATACATCTGAGATGTACTCTTTCTGAATTTTTAATTTATGTATATGTGCATTATATATTAAAATTTTCATTTCTATTTATATGTATTTGCATACATGTGTGGATGCCTATGGATGTTAGCAGAGGGCATTGGCTCACCTGGAAATGGAGTTACAGGCAGTTGTGGGCCACAGAACATGGGCACTAGGAACCAAACTCAGGTTCTCTGCTAGGGGAGCAAGTAGTTTTAACCATTGACCCTTCCCTTCCAATCCATCTGTTTATATTTTGCCATATATTACCTATTTGGTATAAATTGCAGATGATTTTATTGAAATACTGATAACTAGTCTTCTTATATTTCTCAGAAGTATTTTAAATAATAAAAGCCAAATTTAGAGCTGTGAAAATTGCATGCATATATTTAAATAATAATATATAAAAATAAAACCATGCTTGAACTGTTAAGTGTGTCCTTCCACAGGCCAAAGTTAGTAAAAATTTGTCCTGTAAAGGGCAGTTATGGAAAAAATATTAATATTATAGGGGGAAATGATGGTGAGGAATGTTTACATAAATGCTTATTGAGGAAGAGCTTATGTTGATCACTGTTACACATATTTTTATTTCCAGCTGTATTATCTCCTGCCTCACAGTAGATCTTTAACTGTCCATACATGGGCTATTTCATACCCTGCTTCTTTCTATGTGCTTAAAAGGCAGACTTCAAAGAAAAAAACCTGTTAAATTAAAACTTTTTTTTTCATGTCAACAGAACAGTTCATTACGAAGGTGGTGCTGTATCAGTTCATGCTCGCTCCCTCTGGAGACTAGAGACCCTAAGAGTCGCGTAAGTGGAACTTCTAAACCCAGCCTAAGGTTCTGAGGGTACAGAATGGTCAGTGTCTTTGGCTTCCACTTCAGGGTGAGATGGTCCTGTTAACAGCTCTAGCATAAGCAACATGAAAAATGCATGTGGTATTCAACCTTTTGCTCTTGTCCCTTTCTGCTTTTTCTGTCTGTTTTTATTTACTAGGAACTAGATGTAATAATAATCTCATTTCATACACTCATACAACCTGCCTTCATCTTTTATCTCTTTTGCTTTGTTACATCATCTCATCCTACACTTGCTATCTTTCTGGCATTAGGTGATTCTAGGGCAGATTGATGTTAAATTTGGAAGCAGGACAAGTTATCTGCAAGCCTGTCACTCACCTGAAGCCTGAAACTTGATTGATTTAAATTTCTAAAGGTGTACATGAATATGAAAAATTCAACATCTATTTGCAGACACCATGAACTTTACTCACAAATAGTTTTGATACTAGAGTGGGCCATTCTGGATAGTAGCAAAAACACTACAGTTTTCATAGCAGTAAGAATTTAGATACATATACATGCATACATATTTCTAATAGATTTCAAAGTTGTCTAAAGAGGGCCTTTTAGTTCTTTTAAAGGAACACATCACTTATAAAGGTATAGCTTTAAATTGCTTTAGACAAAACTAAGATATCAGCCAGAACTTTAAAAAAATAAATGGAATATTTAGTTTTTGTTTAAAATGCACTAAATTATACATGTATTTTCCCTATAATACTACTGCACTCTAATGGAAGTTAATGGTATAGAATACAGACTTCTTGAGTGAAAGCCAAGGATGGTTTTTATCAGAGTCAGTGTCCTTAGACATTTTAAAATGTGCACTATCAACCTATTTAATGATAGACACAATAATTTAGTGTCTGTGGTCACTTTGCTCAGGTATTCCATACAGCAAGTTTAGAAACCTTGATACATGGTTGATTAATATTATCCTGGTCAGTTTAAACAGCTGAGTGGAAAATAACTTCCTGTGTATTAAAGGAGCAATGTTTCTGTTTTGTTTTTTGAGAAAGGGTTTCTCTCTGTAGCTCAGGCTGTCCTATAAGTTGCTCTGTAGACCAGACTAGCCTTGAATTTAGAGATCTACCTGTGTCTGTTTCCTGATACTGGAATTAAAGGCTTGTATCACCAGCCTAAAGAAGCAATGTTTTAAAATAAAGTGGCTTCATCACTGCTTTCCAAACAATCAAGGGAGAATAAATGCTGCTGTGAGTTAATATTCTACTTCATTTACTTAAAAATACTCAAATTCTTTCTTCATGGGCAAAGAGTACTTATTATTCCTTCTTCTCATTTGTGTTAGTCTCTTGAGAGATTTTCTTCTTGGTAGTATTTTGTGACCGCCTAAGTTTTCCTTTTTCCTCTGTCATCCTCCTTAGCAGCAAGATGCTCTTGTAAACCTTTATATATTATTTACTTAGTCTATCTATAATATCAAACTTCTATATTTACAATATTTTATGTTTAATAATTAAAATTTAATTATCTTTGATATGAATATCAAGTTGATTAAGTCCACCTAAATATTAATAATTTTGATAAGCTTAAACATAAAATTTTATTAGATATGTACTCAATATATACATGCATATAATTAAGCTGCTATTTTATAAAGTAAGGGAAATATTATAGCCGCATACTTAAAGTAACCTCCTCCCCCAATTCTGAAGTATGAATGCTGTGCATTTTATCTCCAGTTTTCTCAGTCCAACTCCCCTTTTTGCACCTGATTCTGAGATGTTGTGCGTACAGACATGTAACATATATGTCTGTACATGCTATAGTGTTTATCCACACATGCGCGCGTGTGCACACACACATACACAAAGAGTCGTACTTGCACATGTCAATGGCTGCTTCTCTGATGGTAATATTGTTAAAGTTCAGGTTGTTTTGTCAGGTGGAGTGGAAGTCACATAAGATGGGGCCAGCCATTCCGACTCAGGCATGTCACGACAGGAAAATACTTAAGCCTTATGGAAGACAAGAACCTTCTGCTCATGGACAAAGAAAAAGCTGATGTAAAGTCAACGGCATTTGCCTTCCGGTCTTCCAAGGTAAGATGCGACATGTCACTTTAGGATTCCTGTCCTTGTGTCACTGCTCTCTTTCTCTGACGTAAAGTTTTCTCACTCCCAGCTTCTCTTCCCAACTTTTCTCTTCATTAAGTCAATTTCTAAAAGTACTGAAATGAGCTGGAATGGCCTACTAGCTTCACGGTTTTCATTTTTAATAAAGTACACCCTTCAGCTTCTTCCTGATTTTATTTCTTTTTTTAAAATGCAAAATTTTATTTTATATTTTTCTTTTATTGAATATATATATTTAATAATATATCCTGATTATGGTTTCCCCTCCCTCTGCTTTCCCAGTTCCTCCACATCTCCCTTTTCATTCAGATCTACCCTTTCTATCTCTGATTAGGAAACAAACAGGCTTCTAAGGGATAGCAATATGATAAATATAATATAATATAATATATAAAAGAAAAAACTAACACATCATAATAAGACAAAACAAATAACCAGAAGGAAAAGAGCCCAAGAACAGTACAAGAAACAGATATACAAGCAGAGACCCACTCATTTATAGTTAGGAATCCCATTAAAAACATTAGACTGGAAGCCATAATATATCTGTAAAGGACCTATAGGCTAAAAGAGAGAGAGAAAGAAAAATATGTAATAAAAAATTTTAATATAGAATTTTTTAAAAAAGGAAAATCCATGATACAACATTATGACAAGGAACCACCAAAGATGCTATTGGGTTCTTTTCTGTTGGCCGTCTACAGCTTTGTGTGCGACCTGGACTTGAGAATAGTGTTTCCCTAGTGAGACTCCCTTGGTGAACATCAAATTTTCATTTGCAAGTGATTGTCAACTGGAGATGACTTCTGGGTTAGGAATGGGGCCCGTGTCCACTTCTCCTTTCAGCTCTAAGACACCGTCTGATGTGGACCTGTGCAGACCCCACACAGGCTGCCTCAGTCTCTGAGAGTTCATATGAGCTTTGCTCATGTTGATATAAAGGGTCTTGTTTTTGTCCTCCATCCCCTCCGGCTCTTACACTCTTACTGCCTCCTCTACCACAGGGTTGTGGGAACCCTGAATGGAAAGGTTGGATGGAGACATCTTGTTTAGGGCTGAGCTTTCGAAGTCTCTCACTCTCTGCATAATGTCTGGCTGTGGATCTCTTTATTTGTTCTCTATTTGTGCTCCAGGAGGCAACTTCTCTGATGATGGCTGAGCAATCTATACACACAGCTCTATGTGTATAGCAGAATGTCACTAGAAATCATTCATAGGAGTCATTTTATTGTTATTTTTTTAAAGTTTTATTTAAAAGGTTGTTTTTTTTTGTTTTTTGTTTTTTGTTTTAAATTATACATACCAATCACAGTTCCCCTTCCTTACTCTCCTCCTACTAGCCCCCAGCTTCTCTCCACCCTACCCCTCGGCCACTTCTCAGAGAGGATAAAGATTCCCAAGGGAGTCAATATAGTCTGCATGTCACGTTGAGGCAGGATTAAACTCATTCACCATATGAAGGCTGAGCAAGGTATCCCTCTATAGGGAATGGGTTTCAAAAAGCCAATTCATGCACTAGAGAAAAATCCTGGTCCCACTGCCAGAGACCCCACAATCTGCTCAAGCCACACACTGTCTTCCACATTTAGAGTATTGCTACTTTTTTTTTAAAGCACAATATTATTTGATTTATCTTAGATCCCTGGGCTATCTAGTCTTAGGCTCTTGATCACTCAAGCAGTGCATGGGTTTCATCTTGTAGAGTAAGGTTTAAGTCAAATCAACTATGTGTTCATCTCTCCTACATGCTCTGTGCCCTTGTTTCATTAGCTTGTAGACAGCCCACCATTGTAGAACAAAGGGTTGTGGATGAGTTGGTGTTTACATTTTCCCTTTGGTAGTATGCAAAGAACCTTCCTGTACCAAAGATGCTAGCACACAGAGGTGAAGACTGTATGTGTGCACTAACTGGGCTTTTCCATGTTCAATGAGCTGTACTGGTGATATCTTCAGCAATAGTTTCTTGATATTAGTTTGTGGGGTGGGCAACCTTGTCTTGTTTCTGGTTTTAGTGGAATTATTTTGAGTTCCTCTTCATTCAAGTCGATGTTGGTGATGGGCTTACTGAAAACTACATTTACTGATTTATATATGTTGAACAATCTCTGCCTCTCTGGGATAAAGACTACTTGATCATGGTAGATTATCTTTTGGATGTGTTCTTGAATTTGGTTTGCAAATATTTTATTAAAAATTTTTACATATATGTTCATAGTGGAAATTGCTTTGTAATTCCCTTTCTTTGTTGGGTCTTTATGTTGTTTAGATGTCAGGGTAATTGGACCCCTAAAAAAGTTGGACAATGTTTCTTTTGTCTCTTATTTTGTGGAATGTTTTAAGAAGTGTCAGCATTTGTTTTCCTTTGAAAATCTGGTAAAATTCTGCACTAAAACCATCTTGCCCTGGGCCATTTTTACTTGGGAGATTTACTTACTGCTTCTCTTTCAGTGGGATTATAAGTCTATTTAAAATGCTTATCTGATATTGATTTATGTTTGGTAAGTGGGATATATCAAGAAAAGTGTCCCTTTCTTTTTTGTATAAGACAGGTTTTTAAAGTATGTTCTGTGACTCTTTGAATTTCCTCAATATCTGTTGTTATGTCCCCATTTTCATCTTTAATTTTATTAAATTTCGGTATCCTCTTTTTCCCTTTTAGTTAATTTGAATAACAGTTTGTCAATCTTAATGATTTTCTCAAAGAAACAACTCACTGTTTGATTCTGTTTAATCAACTCATTGTTGATTCTTTGAATTGTTTTATTTTTATTTTATTGATTTAAGATCTGAATTTTATTATTTCTTGTCAAACTACCTCTCTGGGGTGTGATTTCTTCTTTTATTCATGTGTGTTATTAAATTACTAGTATGAGATCTCTCCATTTTTTTGTATGTGTGTGTAGGCACTTAATGCTATGAACTTTCCTCTTATCACTGCCTTCATTGTGTCCTATAAGTTTAGGTATGTTGTGCATTCATTTTTATAAAACTCTAGAAAGTAATTTTTATTTAGTAGAGAGTAATCCATGAGTTTTTAAGCTTTCTGTTGATATTCAGCTTTCCTCTGTAGTGGTCAGATAGAATATAGGGTATTGTTTCAGTTTTCTTGTGTCTGTTGAGACTTGCTTTGTGTCCAAATATGTGGTCAGTTTTGGAGAAATTTCCATGAGCTTCTGATAAAAAGATATATTCTTTTCTGTTTGGGGGAAATGTTCTGTAAATATCTGTTAGGTCCATTTGCTTTATAACTTCTATTAACTCCAGCATTTCTCTTTAGTTTTTGTCTGGATAACCTGTCTATTGATAAGAGTGGGGAATTCAAGTCCCCCACTATCAGTGTGGGAGGGTCAATTTGTAATTTAAGCTGTACTAGTGTTTCCTTTTGAACTTGGGTGTCCTTGTATTTGGTGCATAGATATTAAGAAATGCAATGTCTTTTTGGTGGATTTTTATTTTGATGATTATGTAGTATACTTTCAAAGACAAGATGTAGCCAACTTATATCTTTCTTGTGTTTATCTTCTTGCCTCAGCCTCTTATGTACTGGCAGCACAATTGTATATTAAATTTGGTTTTGGTGGCTTGCACTGATAACCTCACCACTAGGGAGGCATAGACAGGTATTTCCCTAAGGTGGCTAACCAGCTAGATTAGCTGAATTGGTGAACTCCAGGCCACATAGTGACCCTATTTCTAAAAACAAATTGGGAAGAACCTGGAGAATGCTACCCAAGGGTGTCCTCTGATTTTCATATACATGGCTATATATCTTCACATACAGATGCACTACTAACACACTTGTTATTGGGCACACAGAGACATGCACAAATAGACATAAAGATATACAGATACACTATACACAACTACACTGAAAACCATTGAAAAGATTTTCCAATGTATAACATTTAAAATGCAAAATCCATGTTTCCAAAGTTGGTGAAAATGAGATAAAAGTGAGATGAACATAGAGTTCTGTGGTCACCTCCTGTGAAATAGAATCACAATGATGTTTCATTTTATGGATATATTCATTTTTAGAATTATTAAGTTTTTAAGTTAGCATACTAAATAACAGGTTTTATTATAACATTTTTATATGTCACATAATCATACTTTGCCACCCACACTACATTTTCCACCCACTCAATTATTACCTTTCATTGTCCCCTCTAAGATTTTAAAAATGAGAAATGAAGTTGGATACTACAGCATGTACCTAATATCCCAGTGCTTGGGAAGCAGAAACAGATATATATTGAGGGAAGAGTACACTGGAGAATCATGAAATCAAAGCTAACATGGACTTTATAGAGGCCCTCTTGAAATACAAAAACAACCCCAAAAAACCATTCCCTAGAGACACAGAATTAACAGTTTTGAGATAAACACTCAGTTGTGTATGGTGTTAAAGAAGTAAGGCCACAAAAGAGAGGCTGACAAGCAAGAGGCAGCTCTGTTCATTCTTTTTTTTAAATTATGAATAAAGTCTCATTTTATTATGAATAAAGTGTCATTGTTCAAACTCACTTCCCCCTCCTGCCCCTCCCAGTCACTCTCTCTTCTCCCCTTCTCTTTATCTCCTCCCCAGCAAGGACAGGGGGTCCCAAGGTCCCAAGGTGGCTTAGTTCAGCTTCCACTTCAGGCAGATCCACATTCCTCACTCCAACATCAGGACTAGGTCAGGTGTTCCTCTGGAGGAAATGGGCTCCAGGGTGCTGGTCCAAGGTGTTTCAGATCCCAAGCTGTTCAGTGGTTATAGTTTGCAGCTAGGGTGTGCTTTGCTTTTTATTTAAAGTCCACTAATTACTGAGTACATCTCTGCTTATCTTTCTGGGTTTGTGATACCTCACTCAGGAGAATATTCTCCAAATCCATCCATTTGCCTGCAAATTTTAGAATATCAGTTTTTCTTACTGCTGAGTACTACTCCATTGTGTAGATGTACCACAGTTTGTTAATCCATCCTTCAGTTGAGGGGCATCTAGTTGTTTCCAGGTTCTTGCTATTACAAATAATACTGCTATGAACATAGTTGAGCTAATGCCTTTGGAGTATGAATGTGCATCTTTAGGATATATGCCCAGTAGTGGTATTGCTGGATCCTTGGGGAGACGGATTCCCAGTTTTCTGAGAAACCGCCATACTGTATTCCAGAGTGGCTGAACAAGCTTACACTCCCACCAACAATGGAGGAGTGTTCCCCTTGCTCGGCACCCTCTCCAGCATAGGCTGTCATCTGTGTCTTTTATGTTAGCCAATCTGACAGGTGTAAGATGGTATTTCAAAGTTGTTTTGATTTGCATTTCTCTCATGGCTAAAGATGTTGAGCACTTTTTCAAGTGCCTTTCAGTCATTTTCAATTCTGCTGAGAATTTCCTTTTTAGTTCTGAACCCCATTTTTAGATTGGGTTTTCAAGGTTCTGGGCTCTATTTTCTTGAGTTCTCTTTATATTATAGAGATCAGTCCTCTGTCACTTGTAGGGTTGGTGAAAATCTTTTCCCATTCTGTAGGCTGTCATTTTGTCCTATTGACAGTGTCCTTGGCTTTACAGAAGCTTCTCAGTTTCAGGAGATCCCACTTACTGATTGTTGTTCTTAGTGTCTATGCTACTGGTGTTATATTTAGGAAGTGGTCACCTGTGCCAATGTGTTGGAGGGTATTTCCCACTTTCTTTTTTATCAAGTTCAATGTGGTTGGGCTTATGTTGAGGTCTTTGATCCACCTGAACTTGAGTTTTGTGCAGGGTGATAGGTTTGGATTTATTTGTAGTTTTCAACACACTACCATTCACCTATGGCAACACCATTTGTTAAAGATACCTTTTTTCCATTGAATATTTTGGGCCTCTTTGTCAACATCAGGTGTTCATAGGTTTTTGGGTTAATGTTGGGATCTTCAGTTCAATTCCATTGATCCACAGGTTTGTTTTTATGCCAGTACCAGGCTTTTTTTTTTTTATTACTGTAGCTCTGTAGTATAAGTTGAAGTTGAGGATCGTGATGCCACCTGAATTTCTTTTGTTGAGCAAAATTGTGTTGGCAATCCTAGTTTGTCTGTTAATCCAAATGAAATTGAACATTGTTCTTTCAAGTTCTGTAAAAAATTGTGTTAGGATTTTGATGGGAAGTGCATTGAATCTGTAGATTGCTTTTGGTAAGATTGCCATTTTTACTATGTTGATCCTACCTGTCCAGGAACATGGGAGATCTTTCCATTTTCTGATATCTTTTTCAATTTCTTTCTTCAGTGACTTAAAGTTTTTGTCAAATAGATCTTTTCTTCTTTGGTTATCATTACTCCAAGGTATTTAATGCTATTTGCAGCTGTTATAAAGGGTAATGTATAAAGGGTAAAATTTCTTTTTCAGCCCTATTATCTTTAGTGTATAGGAGGGCTACTGATTTCTTTGAGTTAATCTTGTATCCTGCTAGATTGCTGAAGGTGTTTATCAGCTGTAGGAGTTCCCTGGTAGAATTTTGTGGATACAATCATATCATCTGCAAATAGAGATAGTTTTACTTCTTCTTTTCCAATTTGTATCCCCTTAATCTCCTTTTGTTCTCTTACTTCTTTAGCTAAAACTTTGTGAACTATATTGAATAGATAAGGGGAGAGAGGACATCCTTGTCTAGTTCCTGATTTTAGCTGGATTGCTTTGAGTATTTCTCCATTTGGTTTGATGTTGGCTTCTTGTAAATTACCTTTATTATATTTAGATATTTTTCCTATATTCCTGATCTCTCCAAGACTTTTATCATAAAGGAGTGTTGGATTTTGTCAGCAGCTTTTTCAGTGTCTAAGGATATGATTGTGTGTTTTTTTACCTTCAGTTTGTTTATATGATGGATGACATTTATAGTTTTTCATATGTTGAACCATCCCTGAATTTCTGGGATGAAGCCTAGTTGATCGTGGTGAATGATATTTTTTATATGTTGTTAATTATGGTTTGCCAGATTTTTGTTGAGAATTTTTGTATCAATATTCATGAGGGAAATTGTTCTGTAATTCTCCCTTGTTGTGTCTTTGAGTGGCTTGGGTATTAGGGCAATTGTGGCCTCATAAAAAGAGTTTGGTAATATTCCTACAGTTTCTACTGTGTGATTTGTTCATCTCTTCCAATTTTTTGTTTGTATTTTCTTTTATTTCTTTAACGGAACTTTTTATATCCTCTATTAAGGCTTGTAAAATCTTCATAAAGGTGTTTTTGCTGTTGTTTCCTCTTCATTGCTCTGTTCAGGTCTTGTAGTTGTAGAACCACCAGTTTCTTCTGGTGTTGCCTTGCTGTTCTTTATATTGCTATATGTATTCTTGCACTGGCATCTGCCCGTGGCTTCAGTGGTTCCCACTTAGTGAGCTCCTAGTCAGTTGTAGCTAGAGGGCTTGTGTTTCTCCTGTCTGCTCTGAGCAAGGGGTCTGTATGATCTCTGACTCTGATCTGGACAGGTTTCTTAGTTTACATTTTTTTTTCTATGTGTGAGGTGGTACCACATGTATGTTCTTCATTTCTGTATAAATAACATCCCCATTCCTAGTGTACACGGAGGACAAAAAACAGTAACTCTGAAGCCAGACAGTGAGTACTTGGGCTGAGTAGTGAAACTTAGTCTGAAGCTGGGCATATTTCTTAAATCCCAGTGTGCTTATCCTAGATCCTGCTGTTCCTCCCTCTTCAGAATGAGAAGGGAGAGTTTTCTAATTGTTCTAAGCTATACCTTCCCCTTGCCAACCTGGGACCTCCCCTGATCACATTGTTTTCTTGGTCAGCCAGGGTCTGAATACTGGGACTTAAGCATGAAATGATTCCCCTTCCCCATACCAATTCCAAGATGACTTAAATTTTCATTCTGTGTTTTTCAAAAGTAGAGAAGTGACTTTGTCTTGTGTCTTTTTTTCTCCTGCTGTCACCCACTTCTCCATTGAAAATATTGTTGCTTTTTGGATCTTGCAGTCCTGTTAAAATACACTGTACTCTGTCCACTGTATTTTTTATAGTTTTTTGATTTATGAATATGTGTGTATATGCACACATCTCTGTGCCGCCCCTGTAGTTGCAGGCAGTTCTAACCCACCCAGAGTGGAAGCTGGGGACTGAACATGGGTCTTATGCAAGAGCAGTAAGTGATCTAGCTTAACTTCTGTGCTGTGTCAGTCTCTCCTTCGTATTTCCTATTTTAATATTTTAATTATAAATGGTAGATTATTAGAAGTTTATAGGTAACTGTATGGAAAATAGAACTGTAATTAGAATGAAAACTTTGTCTAGAAGAAACACTTAGGGATATGAATGTATCTGAGTGTTATTTTAGAGAAATGATGAATCAGAGTATAATTTTGGGGTAATATTTTATGTAATTTTGATTGGTAGAAAATATTTTTTGTTAAAATAGATGTTTTAGAAATTTAAAATGTAAAGTTCACTTATGTGCTTTTTTGATTGCATAAATTGGTGTGCTATATTTGTATAAATTTCTCTGAGACAAGGTCTCTCTAGATAGACCAGGCTGTCTTGCGATTCAGTATGTCTTCTAGGATGTTCTCAAAATCATGGTCTTTGTGCCTTAGCCTTCTCAGTGCTAGGATTCTAGGTATGCATCAGCAGTTTTGGTAGTGAGTACTATTTATTTATTTTGTTTTATAGTTTGATTTATTTAAAATAAGTTATAATAAAAATTGGAGTTCCAGGAAAAAATAAATATCATAGAAATACTCATATAAAAATACATTTTCCACACATAGACTGTGAAAAAATTAAAGATTTTAATATTATTGATTGTAATGTTTAAAATATTGCATTTTAATTGGAAAGAAACCTAATGAAATTAAAATTCATTTATGCTATAAAGCACTATCTACAATTATATGATAAAGATACATTAAATCAATGGAAACACAATAAAGTGTTCATATTATCACACTTTAGAAAAAATAAAATACAGTTTTATTTTTTCCTTTATTAGTGATAATTTGGTTCCAGATCTATATTTTTAAAATACATGTTGAGCTCACACACAAACATACATATGTGAACACACATAAATACTCTGTACATATGTGTTCATGTTCATGCTTGTTCAAATTCACATGCTTGCATGTGTGTGTACATGCCTTTGGAGGACAGTAGTAAACCTCTGTTGTCCTTTCTCAGGAGTCCTCCATCTTGTATTTTGAAGCAGGGTCTCTCGCTGCTGATTGAGCCCCAGGGATCTACCTGTCTTTAGCCCCAGGCCTGGAAGTGTGTGCCAGCTTTTTTTATATAGACTCTGAGGCTTGAACTCAGGGCCTCATGCTTGCAATGCAAGTACTTTACCACCTGAGTGACCGTTCAAGCTCCTCTGCTTACCTGCACATACACGATGTGAGATCCTCTTTCTTGGAGTGTCAGTGATAGATACAAAACATATGTTTCACTTTTCCTTACTTTCGGTAAGAAAAATGAGCACATCCCTTCTGAAGATAAAAAAATTCCTTCTTCTTAATGTGTCTTTGACTCAGGTATGCTTCAGGTCTGCAGTGCCTGTATATCTTGACAGATACAATCTCTCTGTTGCTGTTAATGAAAGAGTAAACTTTATTTGGTGAGTGGAAATGATGAACTTTTGTTTTAGACTCTATTAATATGTTCAGCTTTATGAATTCCAAAATGAAAATCAACCCCAAGTCTGGCCTGGTGGCTCAAGCTTGTTATCTTAGCTACTGAGGAGGCAGGAACACAAGATTAGCCTGGGGTGACAGAGGGAGTTCGAGACTACTCTGGTCAAGTTTGTAAGATCTCATCTCACAAAACCAAGATGTGAAGAGACTGGTTACATAGGTCAGGGGTGGAAGGGTGGAACATTAGCTCATTGGTCCCTATAGTGATTCTGGTTGAGACTTTTCTTTTTTTTTTGTCATCTTCTGTGATGGTGAGTGAATAGCCATGGTCATGCTAAGCTCTGCCACCAGGTTCTATCACATCCCCGTCGCTCTCTTTTCTGACCCTTAATTTTATGAAAAGGTCTCAGTAAGTTTCTCAGGTTGCCCTTGAAC
This sequence comes from Sigmodon hispidus, assembly GCA_004025045.1. Lineage (NCBI taxonomy): Eukaryota > Metazoa > Chordata > Mammalia > Rodentia > Cricetidae > Sigmodon > Sigmodon hispidus. Next base: position 73,928 of record PVIH01004348.1, read on the forward strand.
TTCACTAAATGGAGACACTAAATTTGTAGTTTTCTTGCCTCGCTTTTCACAGGAACAGCTAGCTGTACTGGAAAGCCTATACCCTGAGGCCAGGATGTAACTAAATTCCCAAAACTTACAAATCAGAAAGATCATTCTTCCTTAAAATTTATAAGTGAAAAGGGCTTTAAAAATGATGTTACAGAAAAAACCAAAATGAATAAATATATGAAACTTATACTACTAGTTGACAGGAAATGCATTTTTTTGGGTTTGTCACATGGGTGCCTGTGACACTGATGTGAATGTTCAGTAGCCAACCTCAAGTTTGGGAGCTGTCAGAAAAATCACCAGTTGCTGACAGCTCTATGTATTCAGAAGAAATTGAATCAAATAGGACATAGTTTTATAATGTAAGTGGCATGGGCTCCCTGTTAAGAAAAGCAGTCTACATAATGCAGTTGCATACCTGTGGGTTTTTTAAGGTACATTTTCCACTTCTAGAACTTTTAACTGGCTCTTACAGATGTCTTTATATGTCAGTTTTAATCACAATGTAGGCCCTGCAAGGTATATATGTATTGTACAGCAGTGTAATTTTCTTGTAGCTTAAAATGCCACTGACATATTCGTTGGTAGGTGAACCGCCAGCTCCCTCCCTCGTACACCGCAAATAGAAGTCTTTTGCCATTGAGGCGATAAGATGACAGCATCAGATGAGACTAGCAATGCCATTAAAGGGACTGTGGAGATTAGGGCAAAGGAAGATGAAGACATTTCCAGGCTGGGATTCTTTGTCTACTATTTTATTTAAGATTTTTTATTTTTAAAGCTCTCTTCCCCTCTCCTTTTCTTCTTTTCCACTCTTCTTCTTTTTGTCTGAGATTTGCTATGTACTTGAGGATGACCTTGAACCTCTGATGCTCCCACTCCAGCTCCCAAGTGCTGGCAATACAGGCTTGTGTCAACCTGCCTAGTATATGTATTCACTGTTAGGGACCCAGTCCAAAGCTTTATGCATGCGAGAAAATCATCCTCTTAACCAAGCTACATCTCCATCCAGCCTTCAAAGCATCCACTCCCACACAAGAAAAGTAAGAGTACAGTGTAACAACAGTTTATAGCATGCTGCCTTACCTGCCTACCAAATTTAATGTGCTTTGCCATTTAAGTTAGTAGGAATCTGTGACTAGAGATAACTTGGAGATTTTTGCAGTCTTCACCTTCATCAGGTAGTTGTAGAAACTGAGGCTATGTTAAGTTCTGTGGAAGATAAAGACTTAAGCCTTAGTGGGAAATCTTAATAACTAGTAGAGTAGAGAAACCAGTCATCTGGGATTGTCTGTATTTCAAGGGTTTTTAGTGGCAAGAGATTAAATATCTAAAAAGTAGATTTTTTATACATGTTTTTTTGTTTGTTTGTTTCATAAAAACAGCTACACAAAATTCTCAGTTGACACCAGGAAGGGATAAAACAGAGCAGGTGGGGGGCATTGAAGTTGGAAAAGAGCAGGAACAAAGTGTGTGTGTGTGTATGTGTGTGTGTGTGTGTGTGTGTGTGTCTGGGCATGCACATGTGCCACAGAGCTCATGTGGAAGTCGGAGAACAATTTTGGGTAACTCACATTCATCTGCAACTCCAGTTCTAAGGGTTCTATCTGATACTCTCTTCTGACTTTCATGGTATGTGCATTTAGATACACAAACTGACTTGTATACATAAAAGCATATGTACATAATTAAAAATAAACCAAATATTTTTTTAAAAAAGCTTAACATTTGGAGACAATCAATGATCAAATTCTGAAGATACAAAATAGCTACAGGAACACCTGACTCAGTCTTGAGGGAGGGGGGACAAAACTGGATTTGCCAGGAGTGGAGACTGAACTAAGCAATATTGGGACAGTGGGAACATGGGACTGCCTGCTGCCTGCCCAGGGAGGGGATGGGGAGTTGTGGAGAAGAAAAAATGATCTGATGTGGCGGGAGGGGGAAGAGACCTTGAATAAGGATATACAAGGATAGAAAGTGTGACTTCTTTGTTCATAATAATAATAAAAAAACCCAAAATACCTACAGTTAATTTCAATAATTAGCACACTGGTAGTGGGAGACAATATTCATGTCAATATATAAATAAAAAGAGAAGAAAGCAATGTCTACATAATAATGGGTTGAAAATATTTCTTGAGAATTTATAGTTCCTAAGGTTTCCAAATGGACAAAAATTTCAGTTATGAATGAATGAATGCCAAGATGATATGCCAGCAATGATCTCAAAGTTTCTTGACTGCCTATATACCTGATAGGCATAATAGGTATACAATTTTAATGGTGTTGTCCTTTGAAGGAAATTTCTATTTTATTGCAGAGTTATGTATCTTAGAGTATGTTTTATTTTGTTTTGGTTTGTTTTATATGAGTTGGGGTCCTGCTGTGAACCCCAAGGCTTGCCTAGAGTTTACTCTGTGCAACCCATGCTAGCCTCAAGCTCATGGCAATTCCTTTGTCCCAGCATCCTATGACTGAGATTACAGGTATGAGCCACTATGCCTGGCGTCTAGAGCAGTTTTGGTATCATCCACGTGATTTTCAGATTAGATATTCCTGCTGATATTCAATTTCATTGACTTTTTGTCTTCCAGTTCCAGTGATATCCAGGTAGTCCAATATTTTGATTACTGCTATCAATCCCCCCTTTCTCATGTGTGTGTGTGTGTGTGTGTGTGTGTGTGTGTGTGTGTGTGTGTGTATGTGCGTGTATGTATGTATGTTTAAATATACATTACATTTTCTGGCAGAGATCACCTGTGTATTCCTCATATGTGTAAAAGATTTTCATCTCGGCATTTAAATACATTTTATATGTATAGTAAATGCCTTAGTGGATAGGGAGCTGGCTCAGTGCTTAATGTTATTACTGCCCATGTATGAGAACCAGAATTTGGATCCCCAGAACTTATGTATATGCCTGTGGCGCCTAGGCTTGAGAAACAGAGACAGGGATCCCCAGAGCAAGTTAGCTGTGAACACAGTTTTACCAGAACCGATGTAAATGCCTTGTGGGTTCCAGGCTTGGGAGACAGAGACAGAGACAGGACTCCTAGAGAAAGGTGGCTGTGATGACAGTCTTGTCAGTGTGCTATGGCTTTGATGAAGAGACTCTGGCTCAGTGAATAAGGTGGAAGAACACTGAGAATAATTCCCAATATCAAACTTGGGTTTCTACATACACAAGAACACACATGTAAATATACCTACCTACACATGTGCTCACACACATGTTAAAAACATGCATATACATACCTACACACTCTATAGACATGAAAATGAAAACATTAAAAAAAAAACAGCCTTAAGGTCTTTGTCTTCTAGCTAAATGATCAAGATCCACATTTACATTGTTCCTTCACATACACACTTCCCTTTTTTGACATTTTCTTTGACAATCTAATGGATATCGGAAATGATACAGTGTGGAGGCTGAAGTTACCTTTTTAACTCCCTCTGAAGGCTTATTTCAGTTTTGCAAGCAGGTAACTCTGTTAGACTATAGTTGCTTATATTTCTACTCAGCTCTCTTGGTCCCATTTGCTGCCATTATCCTGGCCTCCTACCTGTGTGTACAAATTATTAGTTGACAAGAATTTGGACGGGTCCCTGTAAAGATTTTAGAGCCTTCTGCATCTTGATACCTCAGGAGACAGCTGCTTCCTTTTGCCTGCATGGTATTCACAGGGCTAGAAATACCCCGAGGAAAAGGCTGGCATCCATAAGCCAGGCTAAGTGTTGTTTGTCTTTTTAAGAGTTCAACTGTCTAATCCTTCCATGGTTTTCTGAATTTTTTTCCAAATATTGTAGTAGTTACCCATGGGAAGACATGTGCTCCTGATCTCCATTTTCTAAAGCATCATAACTCAATAGAAAAATACCATTTTTACACTCAAGGAGAAAAAGAAAAGCCCCTGATCTGTGGAGGGAAGTCAGTGTGGTCTTTCTGCACGACTATCACTGCCTAGTCTGATACTCGACTTGTAATAATGTAGTCTCACTTCCTGTTGGAAGCTTTTATCTTGCATCCTCCTCTTGGCTTATTTATTGTTCCACATACACTTGGCAGGTTAGCATAGGGGATGGCTTAGAAACCAAAGACTGCTGGGATTGGAATACAATTATGCAATTGGAAGTTTGGCATCTTTACCTGGGTATAATATGCATGCGCATCCCTTCCTGAACAATGCAACCAACAACTTGTTAACAGCCTGGGACCCCTACTTCCAGTGAGCTGTAGGCATACTTCTCTCTGGGTAATGGGATAAGTTTCTTCTCACCTTAACAACAATTAAACGTGTCTGTTAAAACCTAGAAAAATTGAAAGGTCATTCTAGCCTGGGCAGGTTTGGGGCACATGTGAAATAAAGCAAACTGTGTTCCCAAGTGAATTATTAGGGATGATATCCTATTTTTCATTTACCTGTGCATAATTGGGCATGCATGTGCTAAATTCAGGCGCCTTGTGGGAACAGGGATTCACTGTAGACTTTATCTTTCAATAATCAGTATAGAGAATTTCCCAAACTATGCCCCTAGTAAACAAACCCTTCCTGTCTTTATTCCCATAAAAATAGAAGCTCATGGGGTTAGAGAGATGGCTCAGAAGTTAAAACACCTGCATTACTCTTGTAGAGGGCAGGAGGTCAGTTCTCAGAATCCATCCACACAGGGAGGCTAACAGCTGCCTGTAGCTGCATCTCTGGGAGAACCACACCCTCTTCAGCCTCCACAGACACTCACGTGCTCCCTCCTTCCACACAGATACTGTATGGATGATCTGCCATTGTTGTGACTAAAGATACCTTGATACTTCCTTTGACTGAGGCCAAAAACCTAGAGCTATCCAGCCCTGCACTGCAATGTCTGATTATTTTCATCTGAGTTTTACCTAAGCTTGAGCTATAGGAAATGAAGGAGGGAAAAACCAGCCATGACTCTGGGTGTTTCCTTTGTCTCATGTCCCTTCAGCAAGTTCTTACCTGACTCAAGGGTCAATATAACTACCAGAACACAGTTCTTGGAAAATCTCCTCATTAAAACTTCTCACAGTGGCCATGGCCTATTGCAATAGAAAGCCAGAAAAGGCTCACTGCACAGCTAATGAGTTCAGGACTTCTCAAAACACAAATAATTAGGCTATAAACTCATTTCCCAGTTAAAAGAAAAAAATGTTTAGAGCTTCATTGTTTTCTTTTGAAGAGATAATTACATTGTTATATTTCCCAGAATTTAATTTTCCCATTGACAGGGTTGACATAAGTAGATTAGCACTCTATCTCATCTGAAGGAATGAAATTACAATAGTATATCTGTTTTATTGCTGATTCTTAGACTACTGTTCCCAGTTATTTGCATAATGGTTCATTCAACTTAGTTGATAATTGTATGCTTTTGAGGCAGCTTTGACCTTTCTGTGTTGATAATTGAAACTCATTTAAATTCAAAGTTTACCTACTCACTCACTCACTTTAGGGTCATTAAAGGGTCATTAATTATCACTAAAAAAAAAAAAGAAAAGAAAGAAAAAGAAATCAGAAGACATGAAGAATTTGTGACATTTTGTTTTGTCTTGTGCTGATCTTTGAGACAGAGACTCCCTATGTAGCCTTGGCTAGCCTGAACCCTGCTGGTTAGAGCAGACCTGACCTAGACACTCTTACTATACCTGGATCTTAAGCATTGAGATGATTAGGTGTGTGCCCCCATGCTTGACTTTCACTTTTGTTTTGTTTGAATGGCTCCTATAGATAAAACAAAACTCTAAACAAATTTTGCTTTAAGCTGTTCTTCAATTAACATCTAGGTAGCAGATGGGCTTAGTCAGTTCAGTGCTTTCTTTGCAGTTTGAGAACATGACTTTGATGCCCAGAACCCATGTAAAAGAAGGAAATCTGGGTGTGTTGACTTGTGCTTGTAATCCCAGTATTAAAGGCAGAGTTGGGCAGATCTGTTGAGCGTGCTGCCCAGCCAGTCCAGCCTCCTTGATAAACTTCACCAGGATGATAACCCATCACAAAAAATAAATGAGGGGCAGTACCTGTGAAATGATACTCAAGATTATCCTCTGGCCTCCACAAGCAAGCACACCTATACACATGTGAACACATAGCCACACATATGTAAACACACACATATACACACACACACAGAGTCAGTTTCATAAATGATCAAGTAACCAAAGACCTAAAAGGAACATAACTGGAATTTAGAAAGGATAGTTATTTAGTTAAGTCATGTATGAGAAATAGGAAGAAGTCTCAGCTATGAGAGTGTTATTTTGAGAAATATTCGTAGTACTAGAGAGATAGCCTCAGTGCTTAGAGTATTGTCTGCTTATTTTCAGGGAATTTGGGTTTGATTCCCAGTATCCACAGTTAACTCCAGTTACAGGAATCCAGTGCCTACATCTGGCTTTTATGGGTGTCAGGGATGGCACATAGTACATAGGAATGCATGCAGATAAAATAAACAAAAATATACAGTGCTTAATAATTTTGCAGATGATGAGAATTCAGATCCCAGCACCCACATCAGGTGGCTCACAGATGCCTGAAACTCCAAGGGATTCATTACCTTTTTATGCTCTGGTCTTCAGAGCACACCCCCCCCAACACATACACATATAATCAAAAGAAGTTTGAAGAATTTGATTCAGTTGGTTCCTGAATTACAACCATCCTTAGTAATACAAAATTATGCAATTTACTTTGGAAATTGCAGGAGCCAAAACTTCAGCTCTGACTAGTTCAAGAGACATAGAATTCAGTTATCACTAACTGCCTCAATACCATCAGCATCCTCACGGCTGTCATGTCCAAACTTCTTTGGGCTGACTGACTGAGGGACTTCTTAAAAATTTTAGATATGTTTAAAGCTTTTCAAGTGTTGTCTCATTTTTGTCTTGATCTTATAGAGAGATACTTTAATTTATAGATGGTAACAATGAGTCCTAGGTTAGAAAGATGGCCTAGCTCTGCCAGAGGACCCATGTTTGGTGTTCAGCATCCAGTCAGGGGCTTTACAACCACCTATAACTCCATTTCCTGGGTCTCAGATGCCCACTTCTGCTCTCCCGAGACTCTTACACACACACATCCCAATGCATATACATGCAAATTATTAAAAATAAAATAAATCTTAAAAGGAAAATATTTAGCCATTGCCATTATTTCAGGGAACCTGAGAAAGCTGACAATTTCAAGGCATGTTTTTTTACAGGATAGTGTTTTATCCATATAGACTAATGATTTTTTTTAAAAAAAATATGCTATTCTCTTTTTATACCTAGGAAAAATTGGATGTAGGGATTAGAAAAGAAGTGGATGGCATGGGAACCTCAGAAATCAAGTATGGCGACTCCATTTGCTATATACAGCATGTGGATACAGGCCTGTGGCTAACCTACCAGTCTGTGGATGTGAAGTCAGCACGAATGGGATCTATACAACGAAAGGTAAGATCATTCACAAACACAGCTTATGCCAGTCATGTTCATACATGAAAAAGCATGAACACAAAAAGCAAAGGCTTCAGCTACCTCCCTGGGTTTGTTATTTTATACTCTAAATGCCAAATGGTACCATTTGCTTATTTAGTGTTTCATCCAAAAGATTTTGAGATAAAGTTGCTTGCCTATACTTGTAAACCCAGTGCCCAGTCTTTCATATTCCATTTGCATATCTGAGGATGTAATAATAATTACTCTTAATGAATTATGAGATTTCCAGCCTCTTGAACCCTGTGCAACAATACCACCATAACAGATTTTTGTTTTTTTTAGGGTGAACCCTTGGAATTTTCTCAATGATGTATAGCATTACAATTTGGGGATTCATGTATTCAAATATTAGAGGAATAAATACACTGTCTTCTAGGGTCTATCTTAGTCTATCTGGTTTCCCTTGTCCTTCATTCTTCCTGCTGTCTCCTCTTGCTGACAAGATATCCACTATGCTTCTTGGTGGTGGTACAGTTCTAGGCCTGCCTCTCCAGTCTAAACCTTTCATCAGTTTCTTTTGCATTTTCTTGCAAGCTTTCTCTCTCCCCATCTCTCTCTCTCTCTCTCTCTCTCTCTCTCTCTCTCTCTCTCTCTCTCTCTCTCTCTCTCTCTCCTCTCTCTGTTTTGCTTATTTTTTTTTTGACAGTCTCAGTATTTATCTCTAACAGTTGTGGAACTATGTAGTTTGGGAGGGCCTTGAACTCACAGAGATCCTTCTGCTTCTGCCTTCTAAGTGCTGAGATTAAAGGCATGCATCACCACTTCTGGCTCCTTTCCCTAATTTCTAGACATCTAACTTAAATGGTTACATTGAATGTTCTTCCCTTCCAGTTGGTCCACTGTACACTGTGCTCTGAAGGCATTTATATAGAGCTTGCAACATTTTATGTACACTCCCTGTGTGGTTTGATTTACTCAGTATTATGGTTTGAATGCAAAATATCCTGTAAGTTAATCCTCTGGAAATGCCCTTATAAATACACTCAAAGGCACTTATTAATGCCTCATTAATTCCCAAGGTGCTTTTTAATCCACACAAACTGATAATCACAGTTAAGTATCACAGAGCCTGAATTGCTGACTGCTTTTGGAGAGCCCCAGAAGGAAAGCAAGAGACAGGCTGAGTGGTCGGGCCTCGCTGGCTGACTCTGTGCCAGCAGTCTGCATCACTCCGTCTTTGCTACACCCACCATGGTCTGTGTTCACAGATGTTCTTCTCTTGTTTGGCCATGTTCCTTTTAAGGAAACTTCTGTGTTATTTTCAGTTGTTTGGATGTTTCTTTCCATTTCCATCTGTCTATCATCTATCTATCATCTATCTATCTATCTATCATCTATCTATCTATCTATCTATCTATCTATGTATTTATCTATCATCTATCTATCTACATTTATCTCTTATTATTATTATTATAGCCTCCTTTAAATATTTTTCACCTAGATTTTGTAAAAATTTAGATTGTTTTCATTTGATTATTTTACATGTTTCCTCACTGGAAATTTTCACTCCTGATTTATGGATCTTACAGAATTTTGTATTCTTAAGACAACTGAGATTATTTTTATTTTCAAGTGGTCTCATTTTATTACTTTTTGGTGGTATTTAAGAAAAAATCGTAGCAGTGATTTCTGAGTTTTTTATGTTAAAGCCAATGAAAAGCATGTTTTAGCTTACTTTAATTTGTTCATATAATTAAGGTACCAGACGTCTAATTACTAAAGAATTCTTACATTCATAGAATCAAACCCTACTTGACCGTAGCCCATTATTCTGGTAAAAATCCTACTACATTTAATTAACTCTTTTTATTCAGAATTATTACATATATTCATGAAGAAAATTAAATTCTCCTTATGAGTCATTAAGTTTTTAGTTTATATAATTTGCATGTTTATTAATTTCCACATGTCCCAAAGCATCGCTCTTCATTAGCCTTTCTTCAACCACGTGAAAATAGAATGACTTTTCTCAGACTTAGAAAGACAGATGACAGGACATAGTTCTCCATCCCCTGATCTAAGATATCAGCTCTTTGAAACTGTCAGCATTTAAGTACACCACCATCGAGTTCCATGCTCTAGCTTCAGTGTTTCCTGAAAACAAACTATGTATAATTGACTCTATACTTAATTAAATGCAACTCCTTCAGAATATTGGGGCTTGCTGTTGTTTTTGAGATAGACTTGTTTTGTTTCCTAGGCTATCTTTTAACTTCTGGGTTCAAGTGATCCTCCTGTCTCAGCCTCTAGATAGCTGGGACCATAGGGATGTGCCACCATGACCATCTCTGTTGATTATTTCTCTGGATTAGCCAGGCCTTTTGCTGTTTGTTTTTTCCATTGGGAGTCACATAGTACTGTGTTGTTATTATCATATTTTCCCATAGTCTATGTTTTTTCTTTTCTATTTCACTTTCAGCCAAGTTTGTGAGAGGTTTATTCATCCATCATCTCAGAAAATTAAATTTTGGATTTACCCATTCTTTCTAGTGTCTTCATTTGTTATCTTCATCAACTCCATCTTTCTACTTTATTGGATTCTTTTTGTGAGACTTTTTCAAGTCTTTACTACCTTATTTTATGTTAGTATTTTTTTTCTGTTAATAAAAGCAAGCAAGAGAAGCTGCTTCTTGTGTTTGAGTACAGATCTGTGTCTCATTGATTTTTAATTCAGGGATTCCTCATTACTCAAGATAATTAATAATTCTAGTTCCAATTGCAGATCTTGGGTCATACAATTGATTCAGAGTGCTGAATCACCTTGCTACAAGTGTTGGATGAAGGATGCCATACCTGCAAGGACTTACAGTTTGGTTCCTCACATACATTGTGCATCCAATTGTCTGGAGCCATTGAAAGTGTGGAAGGTGTTGATCACTGGGATAGACAGGCTAGAAAGAAAGCCCTGGGGATATATGAAACTATTCTGGTATCTGATTTTGTGATATAGATGTTGGCCACATGTGTGCATGATCTCTTTGGGAAATCCAGTGACCTGTTCACTGAAGATATGTGCATTTATCTCTCATGGAATGTTCAAGATATAAAAACTACCAAAGAACTAGTGTGTGTGTGTGTGTGTGTGTGTGTGTGTGTGTGTGTGTGTGTGAGAGAGAGAGAGAGAGAGAGAGAGAGAGAGAGAGAGAGAGACAGAGAGACAGAGAGACAGAGAGACAGAGAGACAGAGAGACAGAGAGAGACAGAAAAAGAGAAGAGAGAGTTTAGATACCTTTCGAGTCAGGGGTTAGTGCTTGGTGATCAGTCCACAGTACAGCTGATATTACATAGTAATGGAATAAAATGCCTTCTCTGTAGGTTTATAGTTTATTAGGATGTGATAAATCATTTAATGTAGAATGGCGCAATGTTTTACTGTTGTTTCATTCAACTCAATGTATTTATTGAACCATCTTTAAAACAATAATGTAGTCATTGAACTGCATGGCTGTTTGTACAGAGACTTTGCCTGTTATTTACTCTGAACACAATAGTATCTGTTGCCTAGTTTTAATTCCATTTGTTATTATGGCTCAACTTCTAAAAAATAAATTATTTTTTTTTCTGTGCATAAATGTGTTTTATTGTGCTTACTCTGATTTCTAATTCCTTCCAGGTCCTTTTCCCCATCTCAGCTTTTTGAGAGGGTTTTTGAAAATTAGTTTTTGTCAAGGAGGAATATTTGGGATTGAGCCCAGGAGCTCCAATGCTAGGCAGCCACTCTACCACTGAACTATATGCTTAGCTAACTTTATTAGTTTAGTATGAAATAGCCACTAAGTTTCCTAGGCTTGGCTTGAACCCTCTCTATAATCCTCTTATCTATCTCCTGAGTGACTGGAATTATAGGGTGTGCCTCCCACAGGGCAAGAACATATCTTTTTCAGTCTACTTTGCTTGAAAAATGACACTGTCCCCGTGCCTCTGCAGGCCATTATGCACCATGAAGGCCATATGGATGATGGCTTGAACTTATCCAGATCTCAGCATGAGGAATCACGCACAGCCCGTGTTATCCGGAGCACAGTGTTTCTCTTCAATAGATTTATAAGGTAATCTGTATAGTGATAGTTGTTTGATATTTTGTTTGCCTTTCTTCCTGAATTCACAACAGATCATTCTAAAACACACTATCCTCATATATACCTTGCTAGGCTTGGAATACAATTAAATTGTAGCTTAGATTAAGAAACATGAATTTAATAGAAAGCTACCAGTCATAATGATTTTATAATTTTTTGCTGAATTATTAAATTTGTGATATAGTAATGATAATGATATCTATATAACTGATGAATTTTAAGCAGCATTAAAATACTGTGGCTCTTAAAATGAAAATTTTTCTACATAATAATTGAAACAATTTCTTATGTGTAAAGCAAATTAACTTTGTGGCCATATTTTCTGGCAAGAGCATGGTAACATATGACACAGCCAGGTTGAAAGGCCTTTCTCTGTTTAAGTTTGCAAACGTGATAGAAGAATTTTTTTCTATAAATACATCAATTCATATGCAGACACATATATAACTAAGTATAATGAAAACTCTAAAACATGTATATTATTTAATATTTAAAATTTATAATATATACTTTAAAAATTGCTAATTATGAAAATGAATATATTTTACGTTTCTTTTGTGGGTTACACTATTATTCATTAATATTTTTACTAGGGTATTAACAGCCTTTTACATTAAAGACATTAATTTCCTGTGTAGTTGTATCTGACAATTTATCCATTTGGAAAAAATACTTCTAAATTATTTTTATGTTTTCTGCTGTAATCAGTCTTTCTTTTTTTTGCTTTCCAACATTCAGAAGACTTTTTCCACCAAAGATCATATTCAAGTTTATTTTACTATTTTTTGCTTCATTGCCTATTCTCACTGCATGTGTGTATAAATGTGTGTGTTTATATCTAAAAATATACACAACTTTCACCATCATGTATATCTAATACTTATATTTGTATGCCTCATTTAAGCCTTGAATTTCATTAGATGGAATAAATCTAAGGAGGTGGGAACCAGCTTCATATTATGTTTATTAATTGTATTTCTGTTTCATATCACTTATATTATTGTCCCAGTTTACACATACTAATTAGTTGTATTAATCTGAAAACCATGTGCAAGTGATGAAACTTGGGGCTGGTTTTGATTCAATTGGTACCCCAACCCATGAAGCTTCGGTTCTGAAAACCTGGCTGGGGGCACCAAGGAAATGAAGAAAGGACAGACACACAGACACACATACAGTAAAGCTGAGATCAGGTGGTATCTGCAGAAACTAGGACCTCAGATTATTCAGTACAGTGTAGAGGCAGGGGTTAGCTAGTCTTTGTAGGAGGTCTCTGCATGCCAGCAGTCTCAGGCTGTAAGCATCCAGGAGGAAGGCGCCACAATTGTTAGTCTCTGCATACCATGGTCAATCGTCCATAAACACCCAAACTCAGAATTACCTGGAGGAGAGCTTTGCCATCCATTCCTCTGAGCCTCATCTGGGCAAGACTTTGCCACTCCCTCTGGGGCTGAGGTGTCAGGGTCCTGGACATGGCTATGCCTTTGTCAGCAATATACTTTGACTCAGGACTTCACCACTGACGGCTCCCTTCCTCTCCATAATTGCCATAAATAGTTGTAGTTTTACTATTTCTAGTGATTGAAAAGTTGAATTCAACTCTTCCAACATCACTATCAGTCTTTATAAGATTTAAAATAAAATTTGAGTGTTATAAAATGCAAAGCTAATTGCTAATAATTTTAAAATATTTACATTAATTTTCAAACAATTTCATGTGTGTCTTTTTCTCTAGTTTTATTTATTTTTATTACCCATTGAGCAAGAATACAGATTTATTTATAGAAGCATGGGATGCTTACCAGTGCTACACCACTACATAAAATGATTCCCTTTTCACGGGCAACCATTAATGGCCAGGAGCTCCTCATGCAGGAGTTAGACCTCTTTGAGACACTCCTGTAAAGAAATAAAATTTCCTCAGGCTCCATCTTGTGGAAATAATCTCACCTCTGAGGTTGTGAGTACACCTTTTAAAAGATTTAGTTTTAATTTTAAAAATTAGATGTCTGCCATTTAGAAATTTGAATAGTTTAAGACCACAGATTAGGCATCCTATCTCTCTTGTTTCTTTAAAAAATTGTAGATGTCATCATACATATTTTTCTGGAGTTACGTTATTTAAAGAAATATATTTGCAAGATTATTGCCAAAGTACTTATTGGTACTTTGTAGTTTTTTTAAAAATAAAGATTAAAAAATAGGTGTCTATGTGGACTTTGTGGATGTGAGTGCATGTGCTCACAGAATTCAGGAGAGAACATTGGACCCCCTGGCACTGGAGTTACAGGTGATTATGAGCTGCCTGATGTCAATGCTAGGACAGAATCCAGTAAACAATCTTTACTGCTCAGTCATCTCTCCAGACCACATAAATGCATGCTTTTTAAACTGATAGAAGTTTTGTTTTAAAGTGTAAGCTAGGGTCAATTATAGTAAAACCTAAAATAATCCCTTACCAAAAGCCAAACCAATCACAGTCAAGTAAATGTCAAGTTAAATGTCACAGGGCTATGAATTAGAAAAGATATGACCTTACATCTGAAAGTAGTGCTATCAGTTGGCATTGTATTTGGGCTATTTTTCCATTGACCTAACAGGGTTTGTTGTAGAGGCATGACTGTGGATGCTACCATCCGGGATACACTGTCATACTTAGATGTTGTGTAACAGTTATAATGTAAATATGGCCATTATGGCTGATATAAAAGATGCCTTGCACATTCCTTTGACTGTGCCTTTTAAAAGAGAAGATGTTAATGTCAATCATCTGCCAGTAGAAATGCACTGAACTAAAATTGTGTATCACTGACCTAGCGAATCACTGTTTGCTATTGATTCAGGGGCCTGGATGCTCTCAGCAAGAAAGCAAAGGTGCCCACCATTGACTTGCCCATTGAGTCTGTGAGCCTGAGTTTGCAGGACCTCATTGGCTACTTCCACCCCCCGGATGAGCATTTGGAACATGAGGACAAGCAGAACAGGCTGCGAGCCCTGAAGAACAGGCAGAATCTCTTCCAGGAAGAGGTGAGATCACACCCATTCATTTCTGTTGTTCTTTTGGAAAAATAGACTTTGTAGTGAAGAAAATTATCTGTCCATTCCACATCTCTACACATTCCAGTGAGAGTAACAAGGGCATTACTGAGCAGAGGAGCAAGCTTAGGGGAAACTGTTCATTATCTTTATTTCTGTGTCATTCCCTTGGCACGGGACACTTTATTTTACCATCAGCCCTCACTGGGCCATTTTTACCACTGCAGTAGAGCACTGCTGGGTGGACTCTGGGAGAGACAGTTCCATGTGATTACATACTGTCTATTCTGTGATTGTCTTAGTCTTGACTTTAATAGGTTTGAGTTTGCAACATTTTGTTTAAAAGTGGTTCTTTCAAAGCTATGGCTTTAAAAACACAGCCCCACTAAGCTGAACAAAAAACACACTTTGACCACATTGTTTTATATTGGTTTCATAAATACAGAACACACACACACACAAATACACACACACACACACACACACACACACACACACCTCTCCACACCTTGCAAACTACATAGTGGGATATAGGAAACACCTTGAAAGAGCTTCAGGCCAAGAGGGTTCTGGGCTTGGAATGGAAATAATAGAGGAGACGACACCCAAGGTGGAGGTGAGCTCCAGTTTCCTACATGAACAGAGTATCCCACCCTATCGCTTTGCATATATTACTTGTGTGTGTGTGTGTGTGTGTGTGTGTGTATGTGTGTGGTGCTGGAGATAAGCACAGGTTCTTTCTGTGTGCTGTCAAAGTGAAGGATCTGACACCGAGCTCTCTCTAGTCTCACATGTGCCTTTGCATGTATAATTTATTTTATTAAAAGTCCCACAGATAAACAAAAAAAACCTAAACTGAACCTTCATGTACCACATGTTATGCTAGAGTCAAACTACAACCAGTTTGCCAGCCCAATGTCCTGCGATGGTTGTCAATATTAGCAGCAACACAGGTTTTAAGCCTGTGAGTGAGGGTGTTGGAGATGATAGAGCCAGCAAGGCTCTCAGGAGGCATTTCAGTTCTAAGAGTTCCCAACATGGCAGTGGTGATTTTTTTCAAGGATTAATTTGGGCTGGAGATATAGCTCTGAGGTTAAGAGCATGGGCTGCTGTCATCTAGAAGTCCTTTGGTTCCTAGCATCAGTGTCACACTTGCTGCTTGTAGCTCTGGTTCTAAGGAATAAGGTGCCACCTCTCTCCTTCCCTCCCTCCCTCCCTCCCCCCCCTCTCACACAAGAATTAAGTACCTTGCAAAATCATCTAAGTAAAAATTGTAGAGGATGTTGAGTTTCCATAATCCCAAATATATGTGTTTAAAGCTGTTTTTTTTTCTGATGCTTTTGAAACTGATACTGAATTTTATAGCCATTTCTCTGTATAAATAAAAGAAATAATCTATGATCATCAAGGCACAAAAATTCCAGGAACATCTACACAAGTCAATAGTGAGAACAAGCAGGATTAGTTGTAAGGAATTCTTATGTTCCTGTATGCCAGACCTTCAAACTGATTGCTGTACAGCAATTATTTCATATTTGGAGGAATTCCACATAAATATTAGGCTATGAAAATTTAAAATATGAATTTAAATGTTTTCAGTCTCATGTGAATTAGGCATTTTATTTTTTGTCATTTTGTCACATAAGACCATCCAGAAGGGACCTAGCTGAGACCTGCTATTAAATTCTGTTCAATAAGTAAATTTAATTATTCAATATTTTATAGCTTTTGCTTTTATGATGCTGTCTCATTTTTCAAGTTTTTACCTAGCCATAATAATGAAGGCTCTGTAGGCTTCTTTCTGTAAATGATTTTTTTGCTTGTTCTAAAATTTCTTTTTGGTGGCTTTCTTTCCCTTAATTCAATATATACTTTTAATTTAGTTGTTATAATAATGCTTATTAAAAACAAGGATGAAGTCACTAACAGTAGAATATCACTCATGACCTGTTCATGGCAATCGCTATTAAACCTTGCAAAGTAAGTGTGAAGAGATATTTTTACAATTTTCTTTCACTTTTGTTTGATAATAGAAACCAAGATTGAAACCCTAAGTTATCTGAAGAACATTTCTCAGGCAGATGTGTTTCTTCTTGTCCTTTGAGTAAATGATCTTAGTTTTCTTTATAATGAACTAGACTTCTCTTTAAAATTGATTTATTCTTTTTTCCCTTTTGTTCTGAGCAGTTAGTTTCTTCCTTTAGGAACAGTCTTACTCTGCAGCTCAGACGACCCTCGGCCTTCATTTATTCTCCTGCATCAGTCTCCTGCATGCTGGATTGCACAGGTGAACTGCCATGACTGCTCAGAATTAGTTTCTGATGGTGATTTTTCTCCCTCTTTCCCAGGGAATGATCAACTTAGTTCTGGAATGCATAGACCGCCTTCACGTTTACAGCAGTGCAGCCCACTTTGCAGATGTCGCTGGGCGAGAAGCAGGGGAATCTTGGAAATCCATTCTGAATTCCCTATATGAGTTGCTGGGTAAGGACCATGGCTGAGTTTCTATGGAAAATGAGATTATCTATTTGATGATGTCCCTTAATAGTTACTGCATGCTTCTTAGTCAGGCTTTTTAATTTTTAATGGAGTTGACCTAAAGTCAGTGATGTTTTGTGGGTAGACCCTTCTCTGAGCTAGAAAGCCTACCACAGTAGTTGTACCTTGGTTAGGGGAGGTGGCTCTTGCAGGGCTCTGACAATAACCTGCATTACTTATTTTATCTTGGTTCTCAAGTTAGTATTTCAAAGTCCTTCTCTTTCCAGCTCTGGTTCCTCAGGGGTTGTTCTAATGTCTTCCTGCAGTGGTCATAGGATCTGACTACTAACTTCTAGATCCATTTTAAGCATCCTTTGAGGTGGTTTACAATATATCCCATTGGCTCTGTGCAGATGTCTTCCTTAGGTTTGACCAGGTATTTGAGTAGCCTCTTCATGTCTCTTGCCAAGAACTTGGGTCAGTCTGGTTTTACCCTATTATAGGACAGTAAGTTGCCTTTATGACAGTTAGCATGTCACCTGTATAATATCATTTGTCATTATTTATATGGAATGATGATGGGTTGGTTTCAAAGACAAGACTATCAGCTTTCTGGGTTTTGTGAATGTCTCATTTGATTTAGTGCCTGGTGTATAGTAGATACCTGATATCCATTAATACATCAATATTAATTAGATGACTAAACTCTGATGGAATACAAAAGTATATCCAAATTTTTAAAATGATAAAATATTTTAATGTGAAGAATGAGTAGTCAAAATATTTGGAAATCCTTTAAAATATAATTAAACCTCATTAAAATTTATGGAGTCATAAAACAATTTATTCATAATTGTCCCTGTTAGAATTTTTAGAGTTTTCTCTGGATGAACACTTTGATATGCCATTAAAATGAAGCACATGCAGGTTGGGGCTTTCATGGGGCTGGTGTTCTCATTTCTCTAAATAAGACCAGGGATGCTGAGGCTTTGTAGAAGTTCAGATTTACTACTTACCTACAGCTACCATCCTGATAAAGATTTCCTGGCACCCAAATTCTAGAGAGTACACTTTTCTAAAGCATATATTTCCTTGAAAATGTGGAGTTCATGGCCTTGAACTTTTGAATGAAACAACAACAAAGCAAACAAACACAGCAGAGGAAAATCCTTCCATTTGGAGGGTTTTAACCTCATCTGGTATCCCTTTTACATGATAAGATGTGGATTGACTGCAGACAAAGTATATGTTTGGCCAGAGGTGTGTTACAAGGCAGAACAAGTTGTACATACATCCAGACAGTCAGACACCTTGGTTCTCTCTTTATCTTCATTCTTTCCATTTTCCCATCCCATGTGTCCCTTCAGCATGTCACTGCTCACCCTCCCATGAGTAATGAACATGAACATTGGGGGTGATGATGATTTGGGGGAACTCACCATTCAAGAAGCTCTTTGCAGCCAAGCATACACTTACCCTCCCTTTGAAGCTGTAAATTCCTTAAGGGATCTTTCTATAACTACACAGAATATGGAGATCTTCAATTGGATTGTTTTTAGAGTCCACTGAAATAGCTTGAATATACTCTATAAGTGCTGAGACTTGTACAAGAATTGATTAGGTTTGTGGCTTCTCTTGTTCAAACACTGTGAGAGATACAACTTGAAGATAGTTACATGTGTTCCAGTAGAGATGGTTGAGGTGGTATGGGAAGAACAAAGTATCCATGCCTTAAACAGCATAGAAATGGTGCTATAACATGAAATTTAACATAGTGTCTTTAATGTCTTCATTGTACCATTGTACCTGCATAATCAGCTTCTATCAGCTTCTCTCTCTCTCTCTCTCTCTCTCTCTCTCTCTCTCTCTCTCTCTCTGTCTGTCTGTCTTCTGTGTGATCAGCTTCCCACAATCTGGTTTCCCTACAGGACCTGAGCTATCTCTTTCCAGGACCCCATGTTACATACTTTGTAGTGTACTTCCAGTTTGGTCTTGGGGAAGCAAAGGGAATTCTGTCTTGAGAAAAAGAGCACATTGCTTCCTCTAACCTTCTAAAACCTACATCTTTCATCTCACAGTCCCAAGCCATAGCCATTCCTGAACCAGAAACTTTGGTGAAGGGTTGGGTGGATGGGATTTTTACCAGTACTGGCCAATTCTCGAAACTTAAGTTAACCCCTTGCACCTCATGGCTCTCAGCTAGATGGTGGAAGTTATAGGGAAGCTTGCCTGTCCATCATACATGCTAGTTCATGTGCTTTATCCATCTAAGTGGTGAAGCAAGGATTTAAGCAGTGTGTTTTGATCTACCTCATACTGTGCATTGGGCAGAGTCACATTCAATCAATGTTATTTTAATTTATTTAATAAACACATTGTAGAGACTTACATTGATTTTTAGTAGCAGGGTGGTTATAGTCATTAATTCACTTTTCAAAAACAATGGGCCTCTTACTCCTTTTTCGTTAGGCATCTCATGTCTAGCTGATTCTCATCAAATACAGTCATCTCTTCATATTTATAGGTGTGGTGTCTACACCTTCAAGTGGCTGTGGTTTGAAAATAATAGAAAATTACTATATCTGTACTAAACATGGATGGGTTTCTTTTCTTGTCACTATTCTCTGAGCAATGTAAAGTAACATCTCTTCACTTTTTCTGATATAAATAATCTGGAAATGGTATAAAGTGTGTGGCAGGATGTGCACAGGTTGTATGTAAAATGACATCATGTTATGTAAGGATGTTCAATGTCTGAGATCATTGAGATGTGTGCTTCTGTTTTTTTTTTTTTTTCTGATTCTGGTCCTCCTGTCTTTCCATCCAAATTTCAGAGCTCATGTAGCCCACCCTCCCTTGCTCATGGATCTTTATTTATCGACTCTCTACATTTCCTAGAACAAAGCATCCTATGTCTGGCTTTCCTCTTCGTTTCCAACCACTGACCTCACTCATTCTTTGTAATTGCTCTACATTGCCTCTTTCTAGTACTTTCTTCTGTCAAGAATTATTCTTCCAAAATGTCTAAAATTAATTAAAATCTGTAAGATTTGCATATTCTTAAGTGTTTATACATTAATTATTTATATCTCATTTGATTAAGAAAGGATTTGATGGTGCTATTACTTAACATTGACATAATTAGAATTCCCCCAAATTCATATCTTGCCAGTGTAATAACTGTATAGCACTAAGAACACAGAATGGTTTCAGGCTCATGAATATATTTTCCTTTTAAATCCTTTTAAATTTAATTTTTGGGATGAATAGATAGATGCCTCATTGGTTAAACACATGTGCTTCTGTTGCAGAAGGCCATAGTTGCATTCCCTGTATATCAGGCTGTTCACAGCTGCTTTAACTATGGTTCTAGGAAGCTGACATGCCTTCTTATGAGTTCTGTTGGCACTGTATTCATGTGAACCCCCCAACACACATACAAATAAATAAAACTAAAAAGTAAACTGGGTTTTAAGGACATCAAAAGATAAGTATTTTCCCCAGTGTGTTCCTGCTTCTTGATGTTTGCCCTCGCATGCTGCAGCCCTGGAGCCAGTCTTGTTAGGCTACCTCTGCACCTCTTTGTTTGTTTGGACTTTTTATTTACTTAAATACCTCATCTCAGGACAGGTTCTTTTCCCTTCTGCCTGCTTTCCTAAGTAGCTCAGCTTCTTGCCTGGTGTCTGGATGAGGCATTCTTGTACAACAGAAACATCTGGGTTGGGAGACATGGACGTAGGGTCTTATGTGTCTCCATGCCAAAAGAGGCTCTTATGCAGTTTGAGTTGCATGAGATAGATGGCTTATGTGCAGCCAATGAGAGCTTCCCATACTCTGGAGGCAGAAGTCCAAGATGTCAGCTCACTCTGTGTCTACAGAGGGCTGTTGAGAGGCAAATTTCTGACCATATTCTATGGATGGTGTGAGCATCTTTCTAGGATCTCTATAAGGACACTAACCCCGATGATAAGTTTTCTATTCTGATGACCTCATTCCAAAACCAATGACTTCATTCCCTAGAGTCATTTCTGAGGATTAGGATTGCAACATGTGAGTGTTTTAATCCAATAATCAGATCATTACACAGATTTTATGAATGAGTTAAGTATTTGTTAAATACCTGCTCTGGGAAATGCTCTGATCTAGGCACTGAGGGATAGTGGTGGTCAAAATACAACATCTGTGTAAGCTTTTAAAGCTTAGAGTAGAATGGAGAAGACAGCAGTAGAAATCACAATGCCAGCGAGGATGTGTGCAGTTGTTGACGGTGCTGTCTGCTCATTACATTATCATTACAGAGTATGTGACTCACCAAAGACCAATATATAGGATCATATAATAGTTTGCATGAAAGATAATATTATTGTAAAATCCAAAGGCCATGGGACTTAAAGAAATATGCCAGAGTTTGCATGAAAGTCAAATTATTTCCTCTAAAATGTGGAGTTTAATATACCCAAAAGAAAAAAATTTAATAAAAAGTAGAAGTAGAAGCTAATACAAAAATGAATGAATTAATAAGAGTTTTACCATGTCAAATAAATGCAAATTAAAATAATAAGCAACAATCCTATATTTTGACTAGGTTGGCACAGAATGTAATTTTGATAATACCTATCATTAGGGAAAATTCTGGGCTAATGTGTTCTGGGTTGAAGAATAATGGTGGGATTTTAACAGCTTGGCCATCCATGGTCTGACAACATAAAATTTTAGATGCTTGTGTTCCTTTGCTCTCAAACACTCTGCTTTAAGAAGTGTTCTATAGGTGTATTTGTATAAATGTGAAAAGAGCATCTACTGTAGAATTACTTGTAAATAGCATAAAATTGAAAGCAATCTTTATATCAACAGGGGATTGGTTACAGAATGTAGTACTGTGGAATTATTGAAAATTGAGATAAATCTATCATTTGTTAAACTGTATGAAGCAGACCAAATTTTGTTCCTATTTCTGTTTGGGAACTTGTGGTATGACATTAACTGGGAAGGAACAAAAGGTTTACTTACGTATGGATTATGATTCCAACTGTTGGAGAGATGCCTCAGTGGGTAGGAGAATATAACTAGTTTTGCAGGAGACCCAAGTTCATTTTCTAGGACCCACATTGAGTGGCTGGTGGCTGGAAACCCCTGTAACTCCATCTCTAGGGGATCCAATACCTTCTTCTGACCTTTGATGTCACTTTTGCTATCTCTCTCTCTCTCTCTCTCTCTCTCTCACACACACACACACACACACACACACACACAAATCTTATTTTTAAAAAGATTCCAACTGCATAAAATTAGAGATGTGTAGGGGAGGCAATTTTTTGTGTGTGTCCAGAAGACATTCTGTAAGAACACACAGAAAATTGTTGTGAGGCTACCTTTCAGCACAGGACATCTTTATTTTTAGCCTCTGTTTGTACCTCTGTGTCACATTGATTTGATTCATAATCTGTTGTAATGAGTAACATTTATGACTGACAAAATGATAGCATGTGCAACTTAAATTAGATATGTGGTGATAAAATTTTAAAATGCTATATATTGGTTCTGGTTTAATTCTTGAAAAACCCTAGACTATGTATATATCATACATAAATACATATGAGAGAAAGTCCTTTCTTTTATAAACACTGTAGTTTAATGATTTAGAGGTGTTCCAAGTAGACAGAATCATGAGAAATTTTAAGTTGACAACATTTCTTTGGTTTATTTTTACTCTGTTTTCTATGTTAGTATTTATCTTACCCTTCTATTTATTACAATTTTTAAAAAATATTTTATGCCCCAGCTGCAGTTTTTCCTCTCTCCTTCCCTTCAGGCCATCCCTGCCCTTTCAGAGCTGCCACAGTCTCTAGGGTTCTGGAATAGATCTCTCTGTCCCACTCCTATGTAACTCATTTTCCTTAGCTCTCAAAAGATTTACTTTAAATACCGACTTCAAATTTATGACTTCTTCCCCTCCCTGATTCTTCCAAAGAAAAGATAGGATTCAAGGAAATTCCCTATGGGTAACATGCTTATGTGGCCTGTATAAGGGCCTGGGTCTTGTACTGAGTATGCACACACACACACACACACACACACACACACACACACACACAATAAAGTAAGCACAAAATAAAAACAACACCCAAATAGCTGGACATTAGCTTTTCTTTTCTCCTAGGGCTGTGGAGGGAATGGGCTACTTCCTGCTGGTGCTGCTTAGGTTTCTTTAGGGCACCTGTCATATGGAGAGCAAACACAGAAGGCCGAGTGATAATCTATAACAATTTGGTGCTTGACATAGACTTAGTGAATCTAGGTCTTAGGTGGAGATTGATAAAGGTGGATTTATGAGCCACCGTCAGGAAGACATCAGGATGTCACAGACACCTGTACTTGGAAGTGGAGGAGCATCTTTGTGGCCCTTCTTCATACATCTTTTCTGACATCCACATAATTAATCTGTGGGATGCAGACAAGCCAGCATGGCTTTCTAAAGATGTCTGAGAAATGGCCTTTTGGCAAACTATGAATACTCGTTTGCTGAGCATCCGAGGCAGAAAATGGAGTAAGCTGTGGCTCTTGCGTATTTATCAGAAATGTCTGAATCCTTGAAGAATCAGAGATGTAAAGGCTTAGTTCCCAGCTCAGTGTTATAGGTAGGGCTTCTGGAATCTGATTGGACTATCTGGGCTCTGACCTAATCAGTATATTAATCAAGTTGAGTCATAATGTGATGATCTATTAGAAACAGGTGTCCTATAGGAGGAGACCCAATAGAATGAGTATATATTAAAAGGAGAATTTTAGATTGGCCCACACATTGCAGGATGGGTAGTGCACCAATGCCTGCAGATCTCTGAGGATCCCTAGAGAGCTGCTGGTCTTCAGTGTATGCTGGACTCCAGAAGATTCTTGGTTCTGATAATAGGGAAGGGATCCAGCAGCAGTAGAAATCCCCATTTATCTGGACTGCCACTGGAAAGTGTTGACAACATTCAGGGTGACTCCTCTTACTTCAGATAACCTGATCAAAACAGTCCCTCACAGGTGTTCCCAGCAGCTTGCCTTGTAGTTAATTCTAGATCCTGCTAAACCAATGAGATTAACCACCGTAAGAGCACCATTTGAAGGTAGTAGAAACTATGATGTGATGCCCATGGAGAAAGTGGGCCAATGGAGCTCTGTTCTGGGCCAGCACCCCGTCTTAGTCTCTCTGTCTTTCTTTCTATCTGCTTTCTAGCTTTTATCAGGAGAGCAGCTTTCCGAGGCCCCTTTGCCACTGTGTACAATAGTGGAACCAGCCTACTGTGGATTGAAACTAGTGACAGAATTAATCTTGCCTTCTTTTTCATGGTTTCCTCTGACATGTTGTCACAGTGATAGATACTGTCTATTACAGAGCATACAGCAACTAGAGACTTCAATGCTTCCAGAACATTTCCTAGTATTTCTGGGAGGCAATTCCTGGATGCTAGGACAGTAGGAAAGGCTGCAAGTGATGAAAACCAAGTGCTTGGCCTTCCCAAGTGTTCAGTACAAGGAAGCACCCCCATGCTTGTGTGCAGAGATACTTCCTGTCTTGTTCCCCTGGAAAGGTGTTTCATTTTAAATCAAGTCATGCTGCTGTTCCTGTTTTACTGTTTTGTCATAGTCTCATTGCTATGAAGTAGCAATTCCAGCCACAGACATAGTTTAACAGGACTGTGTTTTATTACCAACATTGAGATCTACCTTTCTGAATATGGTTATACACTTGTAGGACTCTACGCTTTTAAATTATTTATTTGTTTTTTTTATCTGTTTGTGTGTGTACATATGTGTATTCATGCTATAGCTTGCGAGTGGAAGTCCAAAGACAATTTGTAGAGTTAGTCTCAGACCAAACTCAAGTGTCTGGCTTGGTGGCAAGTGCCTTTGCCCGCTGAGCCATTCTGCTGGCATGAGGACACTAACTCTTAACACTTTTAGAAGGCTGGGCAGTTGGGCAAGAAGGCCACAGAGCCTGGGTGTGCCAATAGGTCCAGGATGCCAATATGTGTGGGCTTGTCTTTGTGTTTGTAAGCCTGAGCACCTTTTCTCCAGAGAGCTGCTTCTGATCTGTTAGGATGCTGAGGAAAGAGAGGCTATACTGTTAGTACTTGGTTATATGGCTGTATACTCAGTGCAGGAGGTCAAGGCTGACATCCTTGGGGGCCTTCTAGTAGCTAAGAACCACTTTCTCTTGCATATTGGGTCTTCTCAGAAGAAATTTTCATCTGGGTGGCTCTTTGTTCATCCCTCCCTGGCTCTGTGCACCAAGAGTCCTACAAATGACACAAGCCCAACCTCTTTTTCTTAAAGCCACCATGCTGCTTCAGTGTCCCCACTGAGTACACACAGAGCATCCCCACTGTGGCACTTCCTTACCATGATCAGCACAGAATACCTGATTCTGTGAGTTCTTTTACTCCAGCATCTTTAATCAGGAATCACCCAACTGTAGCTCCCAAAGTCCCTCATCCTCAGGGACAATGTTCTGATTTCTCTAAGACTTTCTTAAATTCTTAATGTCCAGGTTTTGGTGGATTTTAAGTGTCTTCTTAGCAATCCACATGTTCTTAAACCTTTCAGATTCTCCTTCTCCTCATCTGTGCTGTGCAGAGCCTGTAGGTTGTGTATTTGCAGATTGTGAGTGTGAGAGGCTAGTGACATGGTTTCTGACTTTGTCCTGTTTCCCAGCACCTACCTAGTACAGTGTCAAGGATGTATCGTGTCCTCAGTGCTGGCTGAATAGAACTGATGAATTAGAGTTTCTTGGCCTAACATCGAAGTTTCAGTCCCTGGTAATTCTCTGAGTCTGTCATTCCTCTAGGGAAGTTTGAGTAAAAATTTAGAGCTATGTGAGTATGAAGATAGGATATCACGATACTGCATGTGCTCTTCAGAGCATGCTATTCATGTATTCATGAGCACTTCATAAGTTGAAAATATAGTAAATTGAAAATGCATCTGATATATTTAACTTCCCAGACATTATCATTTAGCGTAGCCTGTCTTAAAGTGTGCAGAGAACTGATATGTAGCTGCACAACTGGATACAGTCATCTAGTATTAAAGCTATTTTAATGGGTGAATGGCTCATACACTCTGTTAAAGACTTGTATTCCCAAATGCTGTTAATGTAATATATTGCTGGGCATCAGACACTGGCCCTGGTGATGGCATGGTGTACTGGAACTAATTACCCAGCACCAGAAAGAGAACCCTGAAATGGCATCTTCATAGCACAGAAATAGCATTCAAAATCCAAAGCACTGCTTCTATGAAATTTATGTTACATACTTTTTAAGGCAAAAAGATTTCAGTCAGTCACACTATTTTAAATTAGGCTCACATGAAATAAGAAATGGATAGCTGAGTACTTGTATATATTAGTTATATCTCTGTTGCCGTAATAAAACACCATGACCAGAACAACTTATAGAAGAAAGTTCTTTGGGGCTTAAAGTCCCAGAGGGCTAATAAGAGTTCGTCATAGCAGGGGAGCATGACAGCAAGTGTCAGACATGGCTGCTGGAACAGGGTAGTGAGATCTCCCTTCTTGAACTACAAACATGGAGCTGAGACACCCAGTAATAAACGATGAACTCTCAGTGCCCACCTCCAGTGAAGTGCTTCCTCCAGTGAGGAGCGCACTCCTAGACCTCCTCTTCTCATACCACAGTTGGAGATTGAATGTTAAAATAGATGATCCTCTGGGGATGGTTTTGTTTAAGCCACCAAAGTGTATGATAAAATAAAGATTTTGTTATTACATTTATTTATTGTGGGTGTATGTTCATGTGGGCTCATGTACCACAGTGCACATGTCAAGGTCAGAGGTCAACCTTGACCTCTCCTTCTCCTGTGTGAGTCCCTCAGATTGACACAGGTCATCATATTCAACAGGAAGTGCCTTTACCCACTGAGCCATCTCACCAGCACATAATCATGATTTTTAAAATTAATTTCCAATAATGAGTATGGTGATATCTGCTTGTAGTCCCAGCACTCAGGAGGCTGAGGAGGAAAAATTATGGTATATTAGCAGTTTCTTTGGCTATGCAACTAGTACCATCCCTGCATGGCTGACATAGCCTTGACTTAGACTTAGAGACACACTCAACAGAGAAAACTAATAATGCTTATTTTCACATTCTGACTAGATAAAAGTTTAATAATTTTTAATTATCCAACATTGATAAAAATTAGTTCCATAAACTTGGATTTTCTTCTTTGGACATAAGGTGAATTATAGTTATTTAAGCACTGAATGCTGTTGTGTACACTAGCAGCCAGGTATTCACTGTACAGCTGAGAAATAACTTCTCTCCTACTTTCTTTACTGTGAGGAGGTTTAATAAGGCAGAACATTAAAATTAAAAGAACTTAAGTCTAGCACAGGAGGATGTGCAAGCCCCCATATTCTGTTCACATTTTATACTTCTTTGAATTCCCAGAGCTGCATACAGGGCCTAATATTCTGATGTCAACAATTCTTAAATAACTGACAGAAAACAGGATGTGTGGAAGATGAAAAGCCTTAGAAATTTGGGTCATCAAGGCACCCGTTAGAGAATGTTGTAGGAGTCGTGTTCTTCTGGCCTTAGGAAAGAATCTTGTCTTGTGTCCTGTACTGTAATGTTCTGTTCATAGGAAACTTACTTTGTGCTGTGGAGGCAAGGATGGCCATCAGATGAAGATTGGCATGGTGAATATGGCTGCCTTTGTTTTTCTTTTAGAAAGAAAAGATATTTTATTAATTGATTTTTTTTATTTGTGTGCATTATATGTTGTTGGAGGAGGGGGAGGCAAAGGTGTGCCAAGGTACACAGCTGGAGGTCAGGGGACAGTGTGAAGACTCAGTTCACTCCTTTTCCCATATATGAATCTTCAGGATCAAACTCGGGCTGCTAGGCTTGGGGACAAGCATCTGTCTGCAGACACAGTCACTGCATGTATTCCACTTATCCTGTTCCTGAGGCTCCCAGGTGGCCCTTTAGGAAGACAGAGGGAAAGCTTCTGGCCTTTCATGTTTTTCTTTTTTACTGTCAGAACACGGAGCAACCTTATTCGTTGGCTGACTTTGGACGGGGATGTGAAGGACATCTTTATGTGTGCTTTGCATAGTCTAACAGTAGGCTCTTCACCCTCCTGTTCTTAAGCACTAGATTGCAGGCAGAGCACCTCAGACTCTGGCCCTGCAATCTGCTTCCTAGTGTGGCAGGACTGGATAATGACTGTCCCTCTGGGGATATCTTCCTGCCTTTAGAGATCATGCTGCTCAAAAATCTCACCCACACCTTCGAGCACTTACACTTACAGTCTTACAGGTCTAAGCATAGCACTTCTGTTAAAGAAAATTACTAGACTTGCTGGCACAGAACTCAATCTGCTGAATTTTTAAGGGGAAATTGAATTTTTTTATTTGAGTCTATCAGCTTGGTGGAAATAATTGTCATTTCAGAATTTCATGTGAGAAGAGGTCTTTATTAAAGAAGCTGAGAAACGTAAGTCTAGGAAAAGTTAAAATCAGTTTCCCTGAGCTGTATCAGGCCTTCATATGATTGGGGACTTCTAAATAAAGAGAGGTACATGGACATGAGCGGCTTACAACTGTATTAGCTGTCTGCCTGCCAGCCTCTCCCCTTGCTTCATTTAGTTCAGTCTTTCAACACACCTGTTAGAATCATAGCTCCTAACTACATGTCCTTTTACTTTGTCTCAGGAAATCTGATATGTTCTTAACTTCTTTGGAGTATAAATTGAAAATTGGGCTCTGGAGAGATCAAACAGTTCAATCTGTTGGCTAATTAAAAGCAACGCATGTTAGAATCCAAGAGGGGGACCTTCCGGAGCACTGGTTTTTGCTACTTTTCATTATCACCCCACTGTCTGAATCGTTACTTTCTGGAATTGTTTGCCTTCTAATGAGAAGAGGAATTTTTCAGTCCCCTCCTGAAGATGCCAAGATATTTTCAAAAATATCCAGTTTTGTGCGTCCGAATGTGTACGCAGTTGCATTTGCATATGGTTTAGATGACATTGGGAGGTGTGTTGTTCTCTTCATTTCGTAATTTATGCCTTCTGCAACCTTACCTTGGGCCTTGAACTTGAAAATCACATTAATGTGTGTTCTTCTTTTGCAGCGGCTCTAATTAGAGGAAATCGTAAAAACTGTGCTCAATTTTCTGGCTCTCTTGACTGGCTGATCAGCAGACTGGAAAGACTTGAAGCGTCCTCTGGTATGTTCCTAGTTTCCTCCTTGATGTGTCTGCTATTCCTTCCTGTATACTTCTGTTTCTTGCCTTTTAAGACAAAAAAGTTTGCATATTCAGCATTGTGTGTTTTCCTTTTAATTGGCTGAATATTTTTATTTATTGATTGAGGTACTGTTGTTCCTGAATAGTGTTGATACAACAACAGAGCTACCAAAAGAGGAAAATAGTCCATTCTAGAGCCCAAGATAAGTGAGCATGGCCTGAAAACATAGATTTAGGCTACCCAAAAATCCATATCCCGATGCAGAAGCAGTTTTGTGAAGTTCATATAGTAACATAACAAAGAAAGCCATGAGTCAGGGCACTTTCCAAATGCTTCAATGGAACCATCAAGTAGATGAGTTAGCAGCAGAGCAAGTGAAGCTCAGTAGGCCTCTGAGCTATCTAATGATGCTAAGCCTTTTCACTGGTGGAAACAAAGGATTTGTTAGAGTAATACATTAACAGAAGTTTTATCTGTTAGTTACAAGGATGTTAAATCAGACTCAGAAGTGAGTAAGAAATGGCTATTAAGGATGCCGAAGATAGCACAAGATAAATCATAATTAAGCTCTGGACCTACACCGTTTCAACAATTCCACAATCACTGATGACCCAGTCAACTACTCAGCCTTGCAGAAGGCTCAGTGGGAAGTGCAGCTTTTTTTCTGGGAAATGTTGGTTCACAGTAGAGATCTAGCAAAACCTTGTCCATTAAATTTGTAAAATATCTAATGATAAAGTCCTCAAGTCCACTGAAGAGCTAGGATTCTTATTTCTCCTCATACTGATCAATCCTGGTATACTAAATACACAAAATCTTTAGATGTTACATTTCTTAGGTTCTTCTTTTTTGTCATCAAAAGCATATTTGGATGGATTTGGGAAGTTAGGTTTCGAAATGATAACACCATTGTGAAGTTGAAGAGGTTTCATAAACACTTGAAGACTGCCCACAAAGTAGACTGTTTGTTCTAGGCAAGAACTCTGTTGCCTTTGACCAGTGCCTTCCCATCCTCTCTGCCCCCAGACTCTGATAACTATTGTCTTCTTTGTCCTTGTTCTGGTGTTTCAGTTTCCATATGGGGAGCCAACTGGGATCAAGTGTCTAAATACCACTGCCTATGGGGGACAGTGCACATTCAAATCATGACTATGTACATTGTGCCTACTAGGCCAGAGTTCATTAGTAAGACCTCAGATTGCCATGAGCAAGTACAATGAATGGGTTGAGGTGAAGTGTTTCCCACTGCCTGGGCTTTTCTTTAGATGATCTCAGCTCTTGCAGTGCTATTTGTGGGGAGGAGTCAGCTAGAGAAAGGCAGCCTATTAGTGAGGGGGTAGGATGGACTTCTGTTGAGTATCATCCTTTGAGTGCTCTGCACAGGTTTATAGTGATAAATGTGTGCTTACATGGGAAGCCAGTCAATTCCCCTCCAGTGTAGAGCCTATGCAGGAGTTCTTATGGGGCTTCACAGCTCTGCCCCCTGACTAATAGGATGCCAGAACTGTGAAACATGGTGTTTAGTTTTCTGGACACATGGTGGTTTAAATATCCTAAAGTTATCATAGTTAGAGATTTCTTGTAATTTTGAAACTCTCCATATTCTTAAAACATTCCTTGCGCTACTTGGGCAAGGACTCAGCCTCTGATTTTCTATGAAATCTTCCTCCTTGATACATGGTTAGATGTGGCATGTTGAGTTAAAAGTGACTATATCCATGGGTTGATTTTTGAGATCTGCTATCACTGCTGGAGAAATCATAGCTACTTGAGTGATACCAACTCAGATGGCTCTTATGACACAGAGAAAGGGGAAGACGCTATTTCATTGGAGACTGTGGTTCTAGCTTTTAAAATACCTGTTGGTGTGTGCCTGTGTGTTTATGGTGTATGTGCTTGCATGTACACACAACACTGTAGCTGTGAAGGTCAGAGGTCAACTTTGGGCGTTAGTCCTCACCTTCTGCCTGATTGCTGATGGGAGGCTTGTTGACTCAAGAGATATCAGGGGTCTCTTGTCTCCCCTCCATGCCCATTACAGGCTCCCTGGGATTACAGATTCCTATTATTGCCTTTGGCATTTACATGGACTCCAGAGGTCCAAACTTCTGTCCCCATGGTTACACAGAAAATGGTTTTTCTGCTGAGCCCAATGTTAAGTTTTGATTTAAAGCTTTGTATTTTGCAGAAAGTCCACCATGAGATTATTGGAGAGATTATGTTCTCCAGTCTAAGGAAATAAACAAAGACAAAAACAAAACACAAAGCAAAACAGTAGCACTGGAAATTTTTTAAAGAAAATCTTTGGTGACAGCCACTGGAGTCAGTACTTCTTTATACCCTAATATTCCCAATATTTCATACTATTGTTAGCCATGTTTCCTACCTTGATCTGTAGTAACAATAAAAGTGGTGTTTTTATGTAATGATCTAAGGTGGTCATGCTTGCAAACCATGCTTCATGTTGCAATTGCTTAAGAATGTAGGAAAATAGAGAATGCATTTTTGTAAAACCCATTTACTCCAAGTGCTTGAAATAAAGTGTTAATAATGAGGTCCTAATTTAGTAGTTAGTTATTGTCAAAATTTAAAAATTTTGTCATTGTCCAAAAGTAAATCTTCCTGAGCCGTATCAGGAGGCAGTGGGATTCTGCTCACTTCCTATCCACAAAACATTAAGTTGCAATTCAGAAGGAAGAGATAGAGAAAGAATGGAGCCTTCATTTTGGAGGCTTCTTGTAGCTTGCTGTATTTTATCAACAAGATGAAGTGTAGCCAGTGGGGTGGGGAGAATCCCTCAAAGGAAATGCCAAATGAAACAGAATCTTCTGGGGGAGCAAAAAGGTAAAAATGTTCAAAACTACTGGATTTCCTGACATTTTTTTTAATTCTTTTTCAGAGTGCTTTTTTTTTAAAAAGCAGGTGGAGAAGAGGGATGGCAAATTACATTTCTAGAAAATGGTTCTTTGAATGGAAGAGTTCTTTGGCTATTTCAAAGTCAGTAATAAAAAGTGTCGTGCTTTGTGGCATGTAGCTGAGTGATTTTATAATCATTTTCCATGGTTACTTGAAGGCCATTGTTCACTTCTGGCTACAGTGCGGTTAAGGGTGATGGGATAGCAAGGCTTGCCGGATGCTGGTTTACAGAATCATAAGTTTCCTGGTTGGCTTCATCCTTGGTGGTGGACCCTACATTGTACAATGGTTGATAGGTCTATGACTTCTAGAATGTACTTTGCTAGTCATTATGACTACAGGCTCTCAGATTCAGGAGCTTCCTTTGTAGAGTTACTACACTTGTACACTGCCTCTACTTCTGCCTCAGTGGTGTCCTTACTTATTGTTTTTGGTAGTTCTTGTTCATTTCTAGAGATTTTTAGAAAGAAAATAGGTTCCTTTGGTACATTGTAAGGGACAATGGGGTGAGCAGTGGCAAATGTGCTGTCTGCAGCCTACATTTTGATTCTTGGGGCAACAGATACCCAATCACATGACCTAGAAACCAGCCTTGTTCTGTATCAGTTTCACTTCAATTTCTGTTAAGGAAGGACACAAAGAAGGTCCTTGTCTATTTAAGCAGTGATGTGTGACTGAGCCCCTGAGAACTATGGGTACTGTAGCATGGATACCCTTCATATCTGCTAGTGGCAGAAAGCACGGGGCATGGCCATTGTACTCATGAACTGATAGTAGCTGTGGTTTCCTGCATAAGGCATACACAAGATCAGTCTAGCCCAAATTCTGGCATAGAAGAGGAAGTTGCTACCTGGGCACCATTGCTTACCAAAGGTGTTACTGACAGTTGATAGAAGTGATTGTGCTCCACCAGCAACTCCTTCCTTCCTTCTTTCCTTCCTTCCTTCCTTCCTTCCTTCCTTCTCTCCTCCCCTCCCTCCCTTCCTCCCTCTTTCCTCCTCCCTCTCTTTCTTTCTTTCTCCACCCACATCTGTATACATATGGGCAGACATGAAGTTGTGAGCGGACTATGTTGCATATGGTAACATGAAATTTTCAAGACTAAAAACTTAATCTGACACAGACTATTGTGAGACTGTATTTTAAATACATTTCAACATTCAGAGAGCAGAGAGAAGCAATGAATAACAGAATGCAGGTTGTCCCCTAGGTCCTATTGTTTCGTCACCAACAAGACACAACATGTAGAAAGTTAGATGGCTGACTTCATGTATTGGGTCACAGCTAGAATGTAGTGTTTTTTACATTTTTCAGTGGCTAGTAGAAGAGGGACCTTTACCCTTTTATCTGTGCATGCTGCCAGTATTTCATGTGAAAAAATATTTAAAGCATTGACTAAAATAGCTTTTAGCCTGCAACATGGCTTGGCAGGTAGAAGTCCTTACCACTAAGCTTGGTGACCTGAGTTCCATCCCTGGGACTCTCATAGTAGGAGAGAACCAACTTCTAAAGCTATCCTCTGTCTTTACAATACATGCTGGGCTGCACATGGCCATTCACATACACAGTAAATATACATGTAAATAAGTAAGTGTAGTAGCAGACATTAAAGTCCATCACATCACTTTTGGAATATGTATGTAAGTTATTTGTGAGGCATAAGGAAATTTTGTGTCCAGACTTGGGCTCTGGTCCCTAAAATATATCTTAATGTATACGGCAATCTAAAACCACAGTGGAGAAACCTGAATGTAAAGATCCTCTGGTGCTGATGTTCCAGGCAAGAAAAGCTCATCCAGAGCATTCTGCTTTACTATATTCCTGTCATCCTACCATCAGATCTCCATTCAAAGATGGTGATGGCAAGGCCAAGCACGTACAGGTCACCTGCTTCAGGTCAAGGAAAAGCAGAGGAGGACTGGATCTGTGTCAACACTATGAGCTCTGGAGTAATGCCATCTTTGTTTCTCATTTTGCTCATACCAAAAAGCTTTAAGAGACTGGCCCACTGGATGGACTCAGTAATAAACTGATGAATGAAAAAGCCAAGAATTTTGTAGTGTTTATGATTCAAATTGCCAGTGTTCTTTGAGACAATCTCCTGTAACCCAGGCAAAGCTTTTATCTCACTGTGTAGTGGAGGATGGCCTTGAACTTGTGATCCTACAGTCTCCAATTCCAAGTGCTGAATTGATTACAGGCATGTCCCCTGGTTTTAAGCAGTACTGGAGACCAATCCCAGGGCATCATACCTGCTAAGCAAACACTGTTCCCACCAACTGAGCCACACCTCCAGCCTCTATTATCTTTTTGAGATGTAACAATGTAATAAAAATTTGAAGAATATCAACTTTATGTTATGGCTGTTTGGTTTTTAAATGGTGAACTGTCTTGAAGCTGGCATTTCTTTTTCCTAACTGTCCTTTGGCAACTGTAGTTTCTCTCCTTCATAAATTCTGGCTCCTCAAACTGAAGGAAGCAGCCATCAGAAGCCTAATCAGGCTGAACTGTACATTATAGTTGTACTGCTCTGGGTTTGTGATTCCTCTCAGTTAGCTTACTCCAAGGAACTTCAAACTTGTCATGCCCGAGTGTAAGAATTTCCTCCAGGGAGGCTGGACACATTGCTTTGAGTGAGGATTTTATTGCTACCTACAGAGAATGAGAACCCTGGTCAATCACCTAGCTCTGCACAGCAGAAGCGGGTAAGAAACCATTGCCCCAACGGTTTTTTAAAAAAAAAAAAAAAACCTACATAATCAAGATGTGACACACCTTGATGTTCCAGGATTGGGCAAAGGGGTAAGGTGCAGCAGCCATTGGAGTTTTCTGGCGGGATTCCAACCTTTGAATCCATTGGTTGCTGTGGAAGTTCACTCACAGACCTGGGCCTTGCCCCCAGGATGAATCCAAGTCCTTACAGAACTCACACCTACCTTCTAGTCCTGAGCCTTAGTCCCTCCTCCTGGTTTATTTATTTTGCCGATGCTTCTCCCAGAGTGTTTTGTTACTTTGTGTATGATAAGGTTATTATGTACTGGCTCCTGTTTTCATCTGTCCTGATTTTGCCAATTGGTATTCTATTTTCAGACAACCTTTGTCAACTTTTCCCCCCTCAACACATGAATTTGAGAAATAATGACTCCATTTTCCTTTTAGTCTCAAAAAACTTCTGAAAAATTCAAAGTATATGTAATTATGTATTTTCTCAGTTAGGCTTAAAACCACAGCTCTTAAATCATGATTTTTAAACTTTATGCATTTGAATATTAAAGTAATATACATTTTTTTCTTTCTCCATTTGGGTAAGATATGGAAACCCTATTTACTTCCATTTGCCCCTTGTTAACTAAAAAAAAAAAAAAAAAAAAAAAAAAAAATTCATGCTCTTTCTTTTTTCCCCTTTTGGTTTGTCAGAGACTTAAAAATAAATTAGTCATTTATTTTATACTGAAATTCAAATCATTTCTTATTTTAATCTTTCTGTTTGTATATGGTATATACAAGTATATGTGAGTGAGTGTGGGGAGAGAGAGAGAGAGAGAGAGAGAGAGAGAGAGAGAGAGAGAGAGAGAATGCACATTCCATGGCATGTACATAGAGATCACAGGTCAATCCGGGATGTTGGTTCTTGATTCTTACCTTTGTCTGAGACAGTCACCACTCTGTACAGCTGACCCATGAGCTTCCAATGATTCTCCTGTTGTCTCCATGTTGCTGTCAGAGGTTTATTCTCATATTACCACTCTTCTGTTTTGTAGTATATACTGTTCACATCAAGATCTAGCCATATTCCTTTGCTGGTGCATTTAGTTTTGAGCGTGCTATTAGCTTTGTAAGCCATTATTTGCTAAGAGAACCTGCTCAGTCTTTTATTGCTTCTTTTTGTTTGTTTGTTATTTGCTTTTCCCTGCATGCAGCAGAGGCTGGCTAATTTTTTGTTAAAAGGCTAATTTTTCAGCTGGGTGGCTGATTCAAAATACTACAAGCCCTCGAAATGTGTTACTGTTCTTGTGTATGGAAGTATCTGGACAGGACCTTTTGGATTTCGTGTATGGTTCTCATTTCACACCAACAGCTCATTATTTCCTGGGTGTCAGGGACAAGCATACTTCAGTCTTCCTCCTCTACAAAGGCACAAGCCATTCATAAAAATCAGCCCTCATGACATCAGGTTATAGCATCCAGATAAATGTTTTAGAGCCTGTGTACTCTAGGCTCTTTAGTAACGTTCTTCAGTTCTGATTTGTAGTGGAAAACATCCATAGTCAGTAAATACATGTATTAGGACAGCACAATAAAACTATATTAATAAAAGTAGACATCTATGTGCTCTGTAATAATAAATAATGGTGAGAAATAAAAGGCAAGATACCATGGGAACCCTCTAAAAGTACCTTCCTATTGTTGGCATCATATTCTATATTGAGCTCCAGATGCTGAGTTTATTTTATTGCTGTATTTTAGAGGATGCTGACAGCAGTGGGCAGCTATTGTACTTTGATGTTAGCATCTCTTCTCAATTCTTGGCTTCTTGGATCTGTTTTTTGGTGTTTGTTTTGTTTTATTATCATCAGGCTATTGAACAGCAGCTAAATTAGCCCCAGAGTTTGTGGTACTATAGAAACTGAATAGACATGGATATTTTAACAGATTAACATACAGTGAAGAAGTTCAAATCCATTGCTCAACTTGTAGAGGACAAGGGTTTGGGCCAAGTGTAGGTCCTAAGGACATGATAGAATGAGGTCTGCATCCATCCTCTTTTGTGAGCCTGATACTGCAAATTACTTTGCTAAGAAGTGAATTCCACTGGACACATAAGAACTTTACTACAGAGTTTTAGAAGCTTCTTCTCAGTTCTGTGCAATTCTTAGAGAGCCTGAGAGCAGCCAATGCTCTACATGTTGTGTCTCATGGTTGCAAGTGACTGACACCATCATTATTGACAGAGAGGAGAAATAAAGGGTAGCTAGTTTGTTTGTTTCTTTATTATTACTTGTTGAAATTACATTTGTTTGTTTTGTAGGTGTTCACATGTGTTTGTGTGGTCAAGCATGCCATGGTGCACTTGTGGTGGTCAGAGGGCAGCTTGAAGCTTCTGCCAGATGTATCATGGGATCATACTCAGGTCAAATAGGTTGGCAGCAAGCACCTTTTACCAGCTTGAGCCAGTTTTCTGGCCCAGTGATGGGATGATAATATTAATAATAATAATAATAAAAGGAACATGGTTTTCAGTTAGCTTTTCAAGTATACACTGAACACTCTGATGATGAAACCTATTTTGTCTGGGTTCTTTTTTAATCCATAAGAAACAAAAGGCATATTATACTTTTGTGATGGTTATAGCTTATATTTTTAACATACCATTTTGTTAATGTTTTGTTTTGTTTTATTTTGTTTTAAATGAAAGTATTTTTTTTCTCAGGATTCAATTTAGGTTGTCAGGCTTGGTTGTAAGTGCCTTTCCCTCTTGATGATTTAAGATTATGTTTTTAGTGCCAGAAAGCTTCAGACTCAGCCCTAAGCTACTGTCCATCCATGCTTGTCTCACATGGAGATCCACCCTGGTGTGCTTGCCACTCAGGCCTCCTGCTGTTCTGTCCCCTCCTCTCTGTGAATATCTGGAGGGGGATATATTTGCTGAGTCCCTGAGCCTGCCACACTGCTCTCTATTGTACTTATGTTACCTTCCTCAGATAAGCTCCACACTTCTCTCCACTGGGATCTGTTGACTTTGCATATCTATCTGTTCTGACAAATGCTACCTGTTGCTTCCCACAGTGTCCTGTGGCAAAGATATTGAGTACAAAGTAATTACAAGTCAAACACAGCAAGTGCAGGTGAATGAAAAAAAAAACAACAAAAAACAACTGTTTCCCAAAACCTCAACCTTCTTTCCCCTTTTCCTTGACTGTAGGTATTCTGGAGGTCCTCCACTGTGTGTTAGTGGAGAGCCCAGAAGCTCTGAACATCATCAAAGAAGGTCATATTAAATCCATCATCTCACTTTTAGACAAGCATGGAAGAAACCACAAGGTCAGTGAGCTGTTTGAGCTCCAGGAGTGAATTCTGAATCATTACATAGTGGAGAGCGAGCTATATAATTGCAAAAGGCTAGAAGAATGAACTTTAAATGTTTTTTTTTTTAACCATACTGAAATGATAGGAATTTTGAGCCATGTGCATGCAATTGCTTGCTGAAAATATAAACCGTGAAAAAAATGGGATAAATGTCCTACAAGTCAAAAAACAGTGAACTACTAAGAGATAAAAATACCTAACATGTTATATAGTGATGTGAAACAAACAACATCTACATGCATACAAACATATCTGATAGCCTATGCATCAGTATGGTTTTATTCTTCATGTATCAGTTAAAAATAAATTAATAATTTAAGATACATACCAGCATAAGATAATCTCAAGATGCTGAAATTTTCATGAATGTTTTTCATTTTTAGTTACCATGGAGTAAGGTTGTTTGATATATAGCCATCATAATTGTGAGAGTATAAACAGTTCTTGCTTTGTAAGAAAAGAAAGATGGAGAGTCACTGGGACATACACTGTCACGTTACAATGATCAAGCTGAGACTGTGAGTGAGACATGATAAAGTGATTGATTGTGAAAGCATGAGGCCCAGACTTCAGATCTGCCCCATCCACAGGAATGCTGGGAAACTGTGACTGCTTCCTGCAATCCCAGTGCTTGGGAGGCAGAGCTAGGGGGCACCCTCCCCGCTTAGTCAAATTGGTAAGCTTTGAGTTCAAGTGAGAAACCCTGCCTCAATATATAAGGTGGAGAAAATGATTCAGGAAGGTGCCTACCATCAGCCTGTCTTTCATATGCACACACACACATTTATGTTTACACATATTTGAACATGCATACACACATCCATGCACACCACACTTGCATTTCATACACACACACACACACACACACACACACACACACACACACACACACACACGAGCAGGGGAAAGAAAGAGAGAGAAGAAATAATGGAGCCAATCACAGTTGGGGTTGTGTTTGCCCTGTGGAAAGTGCTGTTGATGACATCAGAATCAGCTGGACATGCTATCTCTCCCCAGGTTCTGGATGTGTTGTGCTCTCTCTGTGTTTGCCATGGGGTTGCTGTCCGTTCTAACCAGCATCTCATCTGTGACAATCTCCTGCCAGGACGAGATCTCCTACTACAAACCCGTCTTGTGAATCATGTGAGCAGGTAAGTTCCCATAGACATTGTAATCACTTCAGACCACAACAAGGAATTGTCTCTCTAGGGAAGCCAGCAGGATGTCTTTTGTTTTACCTAGGATTTATGTATGTTCCCCCACTGAACATATATTATTTTCTACCAAGTATAAAGGTTAATAAAATAACCATAGATGATCTGAACAAAATATAGACTTACTGCAAATACACATGTAAGAGTTTCTATTCACTTTCATCTGAAGAAAGATTGCCACTGGCATCTTCAGAAACAGGTTGTAGCTACATTAATATACAAGGATATAGCTGTAGGTAGTTGTAGGAAGTTCACACTGTTCTTCAATATCTTGTAAATGGGCTTACTGTTGGTGATAAAAAAAAATATAGTGTCCAATTCTAACGCATTTTAAATTAAATCGCCAATGAAATGGCATTTTTTATCAGATCAGCTGTTAGGAAATCTGGCAGCCGTGAGTGTCACCTACAGGCCCCGTGGTGCTGTGATTCACCTATGGCCTGTGCTGTCTGCATTTGTGAGTTTTCCTGAGCACTGCTCTTGTCTCACTTTTGTAGATGAGGAGGGTGGGGCTGGGGTGGGAGGATACTCGAGTCTGTCTGCAAAAGCTGAGCGAGTGAACACTATGCCATGATGACTTTTTTTGTCCCTCTAATTTTAAAAAAAATCAATAAACTAGAAAAGCATGTGAATGAAATTCTCTGTGGTAGAGTGGCTAGGGCTTTCCTAAGCTTCTGCCACTGTATTTTTCTATAAACAGAAGTGGTATGAGATCTGCAGCTTCTGAAAGATTTATTAATTCCACTTTATGAGTTTGTGTGCATGGTATGTGTGAGTACTATATACATGCCTGGAAGACAGAGCAGGGCATCAGATCCCCTGGAGCTAGATCATAGGCAAGTGTGAGCCACCTTGTGAGTTCTAGCAAGTGATCCAGGGTCCTCTGCAAGAGCAACCAGGGCTGTTCAGCACCGAACCCCCTCTCCAGGCTTCCCCTGCTGTGCTGTTCATGCATGACTTAGTCCTGATGTTAATGAGTGGTACTTTACGCCACTACTCTTCTCCCAGGGATCACCAGAGAATGTCAGTCCACTCTTAAAATGGACTTAAATGAAACTTGCCAAAAAGTCTTCTGTTCAAAGCAAGGAGGAAGCGCACAGCCAGCAATAGCCCTCATTTGTCATTTGCCATTGACCATGTCATAGCCAATGTGACATGACACTTATGTTAGGAAGATTCTTATGTCCTGGGTTAATAACAGCGCCATTTATTGTGTGGTCCTATTGTATCAAATATCTCAGTTTATGATCTGCATTTGATTCATGATACAAAATTTTCAAAAGATCAATTAAGAAAGAAGTCCTATTAGACCCTGGGCTGACTTGGCTGAGTAAATCCAACATCAGGTGCTGCATGCTCAAGGTGAATGTGGGTGGGAGGGTGCTGTTTGCTCGGGTATCACCTCAGTGAACTGGGGGTGCTGTTTGCCTGGATAATACCTCAGTGTACTGGGGGTGCTGTCTGCTCAGGTATCACCTCAGTGAACTGGGGGTTCTGTCTGCCTGGGTATCACCTCAGTAAACTGGGGGTGTTGTCTGCCTGGATATCACCTCAGTGAACTGGGGGTGCTGTCTGCCTGGGTATCACCTTAGTGGTGATATTTTTTAAAATGTAGGTTAGGATGTTGGATCAATTACTTTCCTTGATGTCATGACAAAATCCCTGAGAAAATCAATAGGAGGAGGAAGCATTTATTCTGGCTTGCAGTTTGTGGGTACAGGTGGGACATGGCGTGGCAAAAAGATGTATAAGATGGACGAGCACTTTATGTGGGCATTCATGAAGCAGAGAATGATAGTACTTCCCTTGTTTTTCATCTTTAGTCCAAAACCCTAGCATGTGGGATGGTACTGCCCACCTCAATGAACTGAATCTAGAAACATGATTGCAGATATGTCCAGAGGTTGGTTTCCTAAATGATTCTAGAGGCTGTCAAATTGACAGCATCGGCTATCACAATGCACCTTATAGAGAATGAGGAATAATATTTAGAATAATGAGGAATGAAACCAATGGATGTTTCCTCTGTCTTTCTCTGTCCAAAAGCATGAGGCCCAATATCTTCCTGGGTGTCAGCGAAGGGTCTGCGCAGTATAAGAAGTGGTACTATGAGCTCATGGTGGACCACACCGAACCCTTTGTGACAGCAGAAGCTACTCACCTACGCGTGGGCTGGGCTTCCACCGAAGGGTATTCCCCGTACCCTGGTGGAGGTGAAGAGTGGGGCGGCAATGGCGTTGGTGATGACCTCTTCTCCTATGGGTTTGATGGCCTTCACCTCTGGTCAGGTAGGCACTGTCTCTTTTTCTTAAACAATTTCCAGGTGGAGGTCTGTTGTGATTTTTCTGCAAGCTGAGAACATTGGTTTTTCAGAATTTCAACACTAAGAAGATGAGTACAAGAGTTTAACAAGAGGCAGAATTTCACTACAGAAAAAGAAAATAATTGCATTATAGTACATTTCCAAAGAGTTGTAAAGCTTGCAAATGTGTGTTTTAAAATGACATTCCAGTGCATGCATAAACTGCAAGGATCTCAGGTGTTTCTGAATCACTTTAATTGGTCTGTGCAAAGATTGAATGTTCATTATAAAAACCATACAGTACAATGACTAGTTTAGATTTCAGTGAGATCT
The DNA here is from genome assembly GCA_004025045.1 of Sigmodon hispidus. NCBI lineage: Eukaryota > Metazoa > Chordata > Mammalia > Rodentia > Cricetidae > Sigmodon > Sigmodon hispidus. Next base: position 116,171 of record PVIH01004348.1, read on the forward strand.
TATAAAAGCCAGTCAAAGGGAAGCTCCATGGGACCAGTCAAATCATGGCATGGCTGGAGAGGTGTGGAAAACTTAAAGCTACGAGTATAATCAGGGTACCAGCTGCCAATGCTTGCTAGTAATTTGAATACTTAATGCAAATGTTATATCTTAAAAATTTGCATTTCTTTCTCCAGCTCACAAATAGGTATAATTTGGTTTACTTCAAAATTTAGTTCTTGCATAGTAACATAGTATTATTTTTGCATAGTATTGTTTTTAGGTGTTGGGGTTCAACGGAATATTGTAGGCATGTACAGTTCTTAAAGCTATATTTATATGACAGTTCTGGTGTAACCTGGAAATACCTTATACTTATTGTGTGGAAGACACAGAAAGTTGCTTTAAAAGCTGAACTTTGTCTCTTGGTTGTGAGTGATGTTTATTTAATAGTATAAAGGCCTAATACATTTTTTTTGAAGGGGAAGGCTTAGAAATTTGAGTGAATTAAGTTCAAGAGTTGATGGTAAGGAGATTGATGAACTCAAAGCACTCTGTAGAGTTACAACTGCATAATAATAGTTGTTGGGCCTGCTTTATCCAGTACCAGTAGTTCAGATGTCATCAGAGAGCCATGATTAGGACATCTCATCTAGCTCTTGGAGTCTGTAGACAGGTCCTTGAATAGCTTATATTGACTCCTTCCAATCAGATCAAATCCATAATGCATTTCTTGTTCCTATGATAATTTTCTGTGATCCTAAGGACAGGAAGAACACTTCACCAAACAATGGGCTAAGTTCTGCTCTATGGTATATTTGATCTATAATGCCATGAACTGCATTATCCTCACTTCTGAAAATCGCTTCATGGGAAATGGGCCCTCCACTGGAAGAATGAGTCATGTTAAAGTGTTTTCCTTTTAGGGAATGGTTGGGGGACAGTTTTCCTCAGATACAAAGCCTGGGATTGCTTTATTGGGCACTTCACTACTTTGGATCTTACATTGCCTTGCAACTATTCCTTTTGACATATTAGAAGAGCTTCATCTTGCTGAAACTAAAACCTCTGCTGTATGAGAGAGTGCTAAAGAGAAAAACAGGACAGAGCAAAGGTGTGTGTGGATGGCCTGTAGGAAAGACAGCAGGTCACAGAAACCCTGGAGAAAATTAGCCCAAAACTCTGTTGTTAAGAGAACTTAGTTTTTCAACTTTAAAATCTTTTTTCTTTTCTTGGCATGAGGTGTGTGTGTGTGTGTGTGTGTGTGTGTGTGTGTGTGTGTGTGTGTGTGTGGAGAGAGAGAGAGGGGGTGGTCAGAGGACCTCTTCTGCAATCAGTCTGTGCCTTCCACCCAATTTAAAGTAGGATGTCATTACCACTGCATATAATCCACAGACTCCAAAGAGTAGCCTATCTAACATAAAGGTTCTGGGATGACAGACATGCATGCTACTGTATGTCTGTCTTTTATATGAGTTCTGGGAATCTGAACTTGTGTTCTTGTGAATGTGCCACAAGCCTTTGTCAACACTGAACCATTTTCCTGGACCATTGTTCATTTTTTAAAGTACCAAGAAACTACATATTATGGCTGTAGTTAAAAGCTTGTTTATTCTATTTAGGGTTAGAGCATGCTTTACTCATCTAGGGTTCAGTCAGCAAAGACCAGTGCAAATAGGTAGAACTCACATAAGTTCTACATGACATTTGTACTAACTGAGCAACTTTCCTAGGGCTGTTCTTGTATTTTTCTTCTTTTTAATGGTTGTTGTAGGATTGAAAGCATCAAACTGGCAGTTTCTAGAAGGAACACATGTTTTACCACTAAGCATTGTGTAATTAGAGTCCAGTATTCCTTGTACAGGGATTTGGCTCCCAATCAAGTTTTGAATGATATCTTCATTTATTCTCTCACATTCAATTATGTACACCATTGTTGTTGAGGCTTCCTCGATAAGGACAAGAATGTGAAACTGGGAACTTTTAGAAAATGGAAATAAAGCATACAGTGAAGGGCTATGGAGCAGCACAGGAAAGATCAGTGTGGATTTATCACCCAAGGAGGTGAGTCTACCTGATGCCCCTCCCTGTGGACTAAAGCAGAAAGTAAGGGTGGTCCAGCAGAATGGCCATCCAAAGAGCCCTCTACCTGGAGATTTAATCATGAAGCTTCTATACCATGTGTACCATTCAGACCATGGACAAGAGTTCTTCACTCACCCTTTGTCTTAGCTGAGTGCCAGACTTTCCAGAGAAGGGAACGTGGACCACCCTTCGGTGTTCATTAGCGTCATCACAGCAATGTCAATGAAGCTGAACAATGTATTGGAGTGTAGTTAAGGTGTAATTTTAGTGCAATGGCTAAAATAGAAACATTCTTATGTGGATCTCGACACTAGTGAGGAAATCAACTTTTTCCGCAGGAGCTGCTTTGCTATTGTGTTTTGGTTTCTTCTTATCTTTAAAGATGCTTTTTACAACATTCAGGGAGTTCTACAGGATGGACCTAATAATTTTGATGCTGAAAGCATTGCATATTGAAGATCAAAATAGTGTTTATATTTTAGAAAGTAGAAACTATCACTGGTGTTTTTGTTTTGTTTTGTTTTATAAAACAGGGTTTCTCTGTGTAGCTCTGGAGCCTCTTCTGGAACTTGCTCTGTAGACCAGGCTACCACTAGCCTTAAATGTGTTCTTGCTTAGAATTCTTGGCTTGCTAGACATAGAAAAGTGTGTGTGTGTGTGTGTGTGTGTGTGTGTGTGTGTGTGTGTTTATGCAAATCATGGGGGATGGAGAGAGGGACTCAGTTGGTAAAGGGGCTTGCTATTATCCTGAAGACCATAGTTTGATGCCCAGGATATACGTGCTACATAGAAGGAGAGAATGGACAGGTTGTACTCCAACCTCCTCAAGCACAGCATGGCAAACATGGTACACCTATCTTAGTCACTGTTCTATTGCTGTGAAGAGACACCAAGACCAACCAAGGTAACTTACAAAATAAAGCATTTAGTTTGAGTCTTGCTTACAGTTTCAGTGATTTAGTCTATTGTCTTTTATCATTATGGTGGGAAGTATGACAAGGTATGGCAGGCATGATGCTGGAGAAGTAGTTGAGAGCTATATTCCATACAGAGAAGAGAGAGAGAGAGAGAGAGAGAGAGAGAGAGAGAGAGAGAGAGAGAGAGACTGAGCTTGGAGTGGACTTTTGAAACCTCAAAGCCCACCCCAGTGTCACACTTCCTCCAACAAGGCCACACTCCCCAATTCTTTTTAAATAGTGCCATTTCCTGTTGACTAAGCACTTAAATATATGGTCCTATGGGGACTATTCTTTTTCAAATCATCACAGCACCCATAAAAAAACACATGATAAGTAAATGGAAAATGTAATAAAAATTTACAACAAAGTATAAGTAATAAAGTCCTTGCTCTAATTGTTGATATGTTTCTGCATGATAGCATATGTTTTGAGGTGGCCTATGCCTCCCTTTTTTTCTAGTATGCTGTGTGTAGTAGATGCCTCTTAAGACTAATTAGCTAAAGACTTGTGATGTCATCAAGAGTGGGCTGATACCATTGGTTATTCAGGAAAAAGAATGACATTCATTAAATAACACTATGTCTCTGGTTGTATCCTGCTGTACCTAAAAAGCCAACCAAGACCATGTGTAAAGTAAATTTCATTACAAAGCAAAAGCAAATTGGCTTTTAATTCTCTAATAGTAAGCAATATGCTGCAAGAACATAGCAGTCCTTGCTCTCACTCTCCTGACTATATTTTGTATTTATGAAATAAAGAGGGCATGTAAGAGAAAGGACCACCCACTGTTCCTGAGACTTTTACTTGTAAATAATTCATTACTTTTTTCAGCATACTAATTCTAGAAGGTGGTACTATTTAGTGTTGTGCTTATAAGAAGTAACTGCCAGGCATGGTGGCATACACCTTTAATGCCAGAACTTGGAGGCAGAGACAAGTGGAGTTTGAGGTTAACCTGGTCTACAGAACAAGTTCCAGGACAGCCAGGGCTACACAGAGTGACCTTATCTTGAAAAACAAAACAAAATATAACTCAAAACAGTAACATATATACAAAACCAGAAAGAAGTCAAGGTTTAGAGGGTAACTCATTTGCTAAGGGCTCTATAAGGCACAAGGTAGGTGGCAGGGGCTATTGGCAGTTAGAAGCTTTCCTAGGTATCCTCTGAGATCATTTTATTTTCTCTGAGATCATTTCTGCAACCAAAAGCATACATATACATGCAGATATTTCTATACATGACAAAGCCCACCTTCCAGCCAAGCTCTCAAGCACTTTTTAAAAATAAAATTTGCTTTTTTTAAGCAATGTTTTTAACACATGATATTTATTTTGAAGACTCACAGTTCACATATTAGTTATATCTTGTTACTGTGACAAGATACCTGCCACAAAACAGTTTCAGTGAGGAAGCATTAATTTTGCTTTACAGTTCCAGGTGATATAGTCCATCATGGTGGGGGAAAGCACAATGCCAGGAGCAGGAAGCAACTGGTGATATGGTGTGCACTGCCAGGAAGCAGAGTACCGCTGATGTCAGCTCTCTTTCTACCCTTTATGGAGTTTGAGATTGCAACCTAGGCGATAATGCTGCCCACCTTTAAGGTGGGGTTCCTACCTCAACCTAGTCTAGACAATCCCAGAGGCTTTTCACTTTGGAGGTTCCAAATCCTGCCCAGTTGACCATGGACATCAACCTACACAGTACATTCTCCCCTTGTGCTTTGGTTCATCACTCTTGCTATGGCTGAGGATTATTCTCTGTGTTAAACTTCACCTTACCTATTGTTTCCCCCAACAGGTTGTATAGCTCGAACTGTGAGCTCACCCAACCAGCACCTGCTGAGAACTGATGATGTCATCAGTTGCTGTTTAGATCTAAGTGCCCCGAGCATTTCATTCCGCATTAATGGACAACCTGTTCAAGGAATGTTTGAAAACTTCAACATTGATGGCCTGTTCTTTCCAGTTGTTAGTTTCTCTGCAGGAATAAAGTTAGTATGTCTCTGTTTGGTTTGTTTCTATTCTCATTTCTCATACTTCCCCAGAGGACTCTCTCCTGCTTCTATAACCTTAGGACTTCCCTCTGAGATATCCATTTCCAGATGTGTAGTGTCTGTTCTTGGGAGGAAGAGGTTGGGTCCACCTAAGAGCCCTACCACCTATTCACTGTCCTGTGGCACTTTCTGGGGATCTCCTTTCAGTGTCCTAAAATTTCACATCAATTTCTCAAATTCATGTGTTGTTTTATAAAGGGAAATGGATGAACTTCTACACAGAATGCTTTAATTCATGATGGCCTGCCATAGTAATTGTCCATGCTATCACCTATTAGTATATTTATGTATCTACCTAGTGGGAGAAATTCTCTTATTCCTACCAACTCCTTTTTTTAGTTATAGTGTGTGACAAAGAATAATTTCTAGTTATAAAGGACCATATTGAAGAACACAAATCCACAGGCATTAGCTAGTTGGATAGGGCCATTTCTGATATATTTATACAAATTGTGCTTCTTTCCCTAAGTGTGTGGATTATATGAAAGTTTTTCTTTATTTTACCCTGCTTTCTTTTTGGCATGAAAATGAAACAAGTTAGAAAATAAATTATAAGAAGTTTAAAATGTTAGTTTTTTTTTTTTTTTTTTTTTTGTAAGCCGAACACTTGGATAATTACTGTCTTGTAACTGTTTCAAAGTTCCTTCAATAAAGCTTAAATATTTGATTGATTGGAATGTGTGCAAAATCTTAGTGAGTTCTTTGTTATTGCTGAAATTGACAATGTATTGAACTATGGTAACCTGCCTTCTTCAGGAAGCAGAGGTGACACTTGGGTTTCTTTTAGAAAATTATATTCAGGACAATGACTGGTTTTTCCTGGTAACTCATTCCAATCCTGTCCTTCAAGCACACAGGTAGTTAGGTACCATCTTCACTGTGTCTGATTAGTACTTGGGTGCCTTGAGATGCTGAAAATATGCTCTTCATTCATGGGAATATGATAATGACCTTTCAACACAAAACTGTTCAAGTACATCATGTGTTAGGTCGTCTATGAACATGCTTCAGCTGAGTTTTCTTCTTTGGTTATTATGATGCTCTTGTGTTTAGTCTCTTGGAGGAGAGGTTCTTAGATTCCTAGGTGATAAGACTATTATGATCTTGATTTGGCTACTTTTCTGTTGCTGTGTTAATACCATGACCATAAGCAGCGAAGAATTTCTTTTGGCTTATAATTCCAAAGGGTTAATGTTCATAATGTCAGGGAAGCCTTGGCATAGCAGCTGGAGCAGAAATCAGGTCACATTTTCACCCATGCAGCAAGTAAAGCCAGAACATCAAGTAGGGTGAGCCTATAAACTGTGAAAGCCCACCTCCATTGGTGTATTTCCTCTCTCAAGGCTGTACCTCCAAAGGGTTCCATAACCTCCCCCAAGCATCACTATGTGCTGGGGAGCATGCGTTCAGATGCATGAAGCTATGAGGAACATTTCTCATTTAAACCACCATAGATACTTAGTAGGGAAGGGGAATGTGGCTGTGACAAAGCTAGTTTTGTATTAATAAATTTCCCTAATATTTTTCAGTTAGAAACGTACATGTATGTCAAAGATATGATTGACTGAAATTTGCTTCCTTTATAGGGTTCGCTTTTTGCTTGGAGGTAGACATGGAGAGTTCAAGTTTCTTCCCCCACCTGGCTATGCAGCTTGCTATGAAGCCGTTCTGCCAAAAGAGAAATTAAAAGTAGAACACAGTCGAGAATATAAGCAAGAAAGGACATACACACGAGACTTGCTGGGGCCCACAGTGTCCCTGACCCAAGCTGCCTTCACACCTGTTCCTGTGGACACCAGCCAGGTACAGAAAGAGCCATGATTGGCTATCATTATACAGTGGTTTTCAATCTTGGATTGCAGCTCACAGCAGTGCACTGTTCAGCCTCCAACTAATGGATCTTATAAAATAATACTCCATTTTTTTTGTTCTCCATTCATCTATTTTCTATTCTTTGTTTTGGCTTTTCATAAAGAATTGTTTCAACCTGCTACACTACATTCATAATGTTCTACTGTATCACAATGTGAATTTTTTTTTTGTCTCATAGACATAATAGGATCCCGAGGTTGAGACTGAATTATATCCTGCTCTATTTGTCTATTTGAATGATGTCACTTCACTGATGTTGATTAGAACATTTAGATTATTTATTAGTTTGGAACAGGGAAAACATTTATTTTTAATGTCTAAAGTTGACCGAATCCCAGGTTCTAGAAAGCTTCATTTTTATCAGTCATTTAGCCACCATATCCTGATTTGGTAAAGCAGCTTGTGGTCTTTATCAGAAGGTCCCTGAACACTTTCTCCTTCTAACATGAAAGTTTAAAGTGATGATATCCCTGCCACTTGAAGCATAAGTGGGGGAAACACTGAAAGGGACACAGCAGTGTTTGTGGTAAACTGGTCCCTTTGTCAGATGCCCAGGATCATGGAGCCAGTGGAATATCTGTAGCCTTCTAACTTGCCCTGTGCTAAGCCTGTGGGCACTGCCTGGGTGGCCTTCAAAGTGCTGAGTGATTCATCCTTCTGACTGATGTACACTTTGGTATTGGTCCATATGCACTTAGCAGCATTCAGTTGTCTCCACTAGTAATCTTGGAAATCTTTCTGGAATAAGCACTCCAACACAAAGAGTGGAAGGCGGGCGAAGTCACCGTGGACTGAAGCCAGCATAGCTCCTGAAAGGCTTCATGGCTTGGTCTAGTTTCTGTTTTCATTTTATGCTCTAAAATCCCATGGTACAAGATTTTACAGAAGCATATGTGTCAGTCAGAGGGTTGTTAAGGGAAACGACCCATTGTTGCAGCTATTTCTCAAGGTCATTCTGTTCCAGCAGCAAGTAAAGCCATGCTTAGCAAATAGACAATACTATCTGTGCTTCAGGCAAGCCACTAAATAAATCAATAAATCAGTATCTAATAATCAGTGTTTTCTACCTTATTATACTTTACTCTGTTCTCTTGATCCTTTTATTTACTTGCACTCCTACATGTACACACACACACACACACACACACACACACACACACACACACACACATTCCACCATTTACCTAGCAAACACCATAAAATAGCTGATTTAGGACCCACTTATTTTAATGGTCTATGAGACACATGCAGTCTCTTTTGGCTCGCATCAAGGCTAGTCGACACAGCACCTTCCAGCAATCTGTTTCTGATGATCATTTTCTTTCTTTTCTTTCCAGATTGTGTTGCCTCCTCACCTGGAGAGGATAAGAGAAAAATTGGCAGAGAATATCCATGAGCTCTGGGTTATGAATAAGATTGAGCTTGGCTGGCAGTATGGTCCGGTATATGCTTTTGAAATTTATTCTCAGACTCTGTTCATAAATCATTTGGGAAGATAACAATTTTTTTTTCATCCAGCCTGCTGTGGTGTGACATGAATCAATAGAATTGATTTTTTTTGAAGCATTTTAGTTCTGGTGCATCTTTTTAAAACCAAAGGAAATGGTAATAGTGGGTGACATCCTGACTTGAAAGTTATGAGTGTATGAACTGAGAGTTGAACTTTAAAATCAAGTTAAATATAGATGATGAGTCTTTATTTCCAAGCTAAAAAACAGCAAAATCTGAAGTTGAAATTGGAATGAAAATATATAAATCTGTTTGTTTTTTCTCTGATATTCTCCTTCCATCCCAGATATATAGTAACAGAGACCTGTGGGTGGGTGTTCACACATGGCTCCATGATTTGAGGATAGTGTGGTCAATAATAGTTGTACATGTCTCCAACTACTTATTTACTGAGGATTTTACTTTATAAAGTGTCAGGAAAACTCTGCTTAAAATAAACATTTAACTGTCTATGACATCCCAAAGGTTCTTATTATGATAAGTATCCCGAAGGCTGCTATGCTTTCCCATGACTGACTCAGTATGGAAATGAGTCCATTCACCCGTGGCACCACAGTGTGCCTGCCACACTGAACTCTGAATGGAACACATGGTTAGTGTTGGTAGTCATGCTAAGTGTTCAAGTATGTTTAGTATTTTGTTCTTTCATGTGGACCCTCATCTAAAGACTATCAGCTTTAACTATTGTTACAGAGCATTAGATTCTGGTCATTATTTTAGTTTTCCAGATTGGAACCAGGCAGAAAATTTCTGTAGGTTGTTGTCTTGGCAGAAGTTACATAGTTATGAGGAATAGAGCATTTACAGGAGACCATATTTTCTGCCATCTAGTTTAGATAGTTTTTCTTTGCCTTTTTCTTCTTAAAAACTTGGGATTATAATGTCGTTATATCATTTTCCCCTTCCCTTTATTCTCTCTAAACCCTCCCATATATCTCCCCTTGCTCTTTCAAATCTGTGGCTCCTTTTTCATTAATTATTGTTTAATGTATGTATGTGTGTGTATTATATGTGTGTGTTCCTAAGTTCCTAAATGTAACCTGTGCAGTCTGTATAGTGTTACTTGTACGTATGTTTTCAAGGCCAACCATGTGGTATGGTATTGGGTAAGTGATTGGTGTTCTCTTCCCTGAAGAAGACTATTTTTCCTGATCTTAGCATTCCTTGGCTGCCTGCAGTTCTTTGTGTAGGACTGAGTTTTTGTGTGTTTTCCCCCATTCACTTCGGCATATACATTGATGTTTTCTTTGTTCAACTCATGTTTGGGTAATCATTTTGGTAGACTTTATAGGTATAGCCTCTGACATTACTAGGAGACACAATTGTGCAGCAAATTCCCTGATCATCTGGCTCTTGTAATTTTTCTTCCCCTTATTCTTCAGTGTTCCATAAGCCTTAGATACAAGAGCATTTTGTAAATATATCTAGTAGAACTGGGCTCCATAACTATGCATTTTGTTTGGTTGTGATTTTCTATAGTGGTCTCCATCTGTTGCAAAGAAAAGTATCTTTTATGAAGGGTGAAGACTACACTTGTGTGTGGGAGTATAAGGACAAATCTTTAGATTGCTCTTAGGGATTGTGATGTTTTAGTAAAGTGGTGGTTGTGGGTTCTCCTTCTATATTCATGACTTTCCTAGCACTGAGCAGCTAGGTTTCTAGTACTAGGCATACTTTTGTTCTTGTTGATAGATCTTAAGTCTAAACCACAGAGCTGTTGGTTACTACCAAGGTATTTGTAACATTACTGTATACTTAGGCTTATCTTACCATGCTGTTGTTGATTTGGTTCATAGGTATCATAGCTGAGTAGGATTTTTTTGTGTCCTCTGTACTTGAGAAGTTTACATGATGCCTTCTAGTACCTTGGAAGCTGGTCCTCAGGGAGGAGGCACTCATGTCAGTTCCAGCTCAGGGGTCACTGAGTCCTGTTTCTCAAGCCAGGGTATCTTCAGGAATAGACTTACTTTCTCCTCTGGGACAACCAAGGACAACAGCAATAGACTGGATATTTGAGGAGACTCTTGGGCAGCCATAAAATATGCCAGGCTGACTCAGTTGGTAGAGTATGAGACTCTTAGATATGTTTTCACTGTATAACTTCTAAAATTCAGCCCCAAATAAAGATTCCTTCCTCCACTAAATGATGTTTTGACATTGCTCAAACTGGGAAATACTGAATACCTTTCTCTGGGTGTCATTCTTTGGCTTTTTTGTTCTTTGCTTGCATTTAGTTTTTGTGAGCTGATAGTATTCAGTGTTTGGCCTAAGCTGACCCTGAAGCCCATGGCCATCTTTCTGCGTAAACGTCCCATCTGCTGGTCTTACAGCTGTGAGACACCGAGCTTGGCTTCATTGACACTTGATAACCAAAGAAGTAGATAAATACGAAATATAAGATTGAACCATTGGCTAAAGTCACCAGGGAGAGAGGTTATCAATGTGTCAGCTGTTAGAGGTACCATGAACAAAGTTCACCAAAAGTTTCAGTGGGAGACAAGGATGGTCATAGGCTTGGAAGATTTAAAAAAAGTTTTTACAAAAGACAAATCAAATTCCCATATAGCAGCAGCAACGTACTGGGTCTGTTCTTAGACAAGGTGATTTGTTACAAGGTCATAAGTTGGCCTCAGAGATATGTTTTTCAGGAAATAGTCTTGGTTATGTAGGGTTTTTTTTTTTTCCAATAGAGTGAGTTAATTCCCATTCCACTTTGTTTAAATCTAATTTCATTTAATATCTCATAGGCTCTTTCTGATACATGTAAAGCCCTTGGAGTTTCCAGGTACTAAAGGGAACAGAGAATTCCCCCACTAAGATGCATCCCCCTAGTCCTCTTTGCACTTTCTGCTTTGAGACTGGATCTCAATAAGTTGACCAAGCTGACCTTGAATCTACTCAGTAGCCCAGGTAGAGCTTGAACTTGAAATCTACCTGCCTTAACTTCTTGAGTAGCTGCGGCAACGGATCTAAACCACTAATTCTGACTCTGTTTGGCTCTTAGGGACTTGGTGTTTAGTTGACTGATGAACATACAAATAACCTCAGAGTGAAAAAGAAATATATAGATCTTTTCATGGAAATTAAGGAAAGCTTCCAAGTTAATACACATATGAGAGGCATAAAGGATAAATTGGCAAGCAGAGATCAGGATTGAAGTATAGATAAAGACTCAGCATGTGTCAAAGGAGGTAAAAGAAGAAATAATACATTTCTAGTGATCCTTCAGCAGCACAGTGTGGTTATAGGATAGAGACCCATGGTGTCAAGTTGGTACAAAGGAAGAGAAATGAGTCTGGCCATGAGGACAGAAGACATGTGGCAAACAGCTTTGGTCACAATGTAAGTTTATTCTATAGGGGACTAAAGTAGTGAGAGGTGACATGCTTTTGTTCCTGCACTAGGGCCCATAGAACTCTGTATGAAAGGCATGAGGCTAATGTTGCAGGTACTGAGTGAGGAAAACAGGTGTTGGAGGAGATGAGTTTCTGATACCCTGGTGCCTAGGAGTATGGGTGGAGAGATATAGCTGGGGTATTTCCAAAGTCAGGGGTTGGGTATGGTAAGAGAGAGAAGGGATGAGGCAGGGTTCTGATTAATTCTGCTCATCTTGAAGGCCTGGCAGTGTTGGCTGTTCTCTGGGCTAGTATAGAGAATTAGATGGAGATTACATAAATAGAGCATTATGTCCAGGCTCATTCATTCTTGATTTTATGTTTAGAATTTAGGACTCAACAACTGGAGTCTTCAGTTCAATTTTGTAACTCTGCTTCATTTGTAATTCCTATTTACTTCTAATGATCCAGAGAAAAAGGAATAAAGTCATGATTTCTAATTTGGCTCTAAGGAAAAAAATTGCTCATGTTTGCACACATTTTTTAGTGACATGTATAGAACCTGGTAATTATTCCCATGGAGTAATTTCTTCAGAGCTGATGGCTGTCGTCAAGGTGCCACCAGGGTAGGAATGCCTGTGTAATTTAGGTCTTTACAAAGATGACATTAAAGAAATTTAATTACTAAGCCAAGAATAGAGAACATCTTTTTAACTCCTTCCTATAGTCTTGAATGTCATGTGACCGCAATGCACTTGACTCTTTTTCTTATCACTGGATTCTACATTCAGGGGTTCAACTTCATGTAGGTAAAAAATTAGAAAACAATTTCTATCACTGATGACCATGGGTAGACTTCTTTTTCTTATCATTCTTCCTAAGCAAGATTGTCAAATATTGACACAACACTTCCAGTTCTTCAGTCATTGGAAGGCATTTAGAGATAACTTAAAACATGTATTTGCATAAAGGCAAGGGCCATCTCATAGGTCTGTCATCTCAGAGAATAGACCTCAGTATCCATGGATTGTTTGGGATCTGGGGTTGGAGTAAGACTGATAAAATCCTATACCCAGTCCCCAGTGGACACTAAGGAACACTGGCAAAGATTAATGTGAAGAAAACTTTTATTGGAGCAATTAATCTGTTTATGTCATAGGTTCACTTGTTATCTCAGAAGGTGATTATGAAGACTGAGATGAGCAACCTAAACTGCCGTGGTGTTTTTGTGTCAGTCATATTGCTCGTTCATATCCCTGAGCAAAAGATTTTAGATGGACAAAATAAATCTAAATTCATGGTCATATATTTTCACAGAGTTCATTTATGTGTTAATTCAATGTGTCAGGGGCTTAGATATTACCAAAGGCTAAAGTTCCTGTTTCTTTGGTCTTACTTCTAGTGAAAGAAGATAGACAAGAAATTAAGGAAACAATCTAGTCTTCTGGGCATGATGTTACAGGCCTGCAATCCTAGCATGCCAGAGACTAAGGCAGAAAGATCCTGAGTTTGAGGCCTGCCTGGGCTACCTCATGAGTTCAAGGACAGTCTGAATTAATCAAGTAAACCCCTCCATCCCAAATGATCTATGTATTACCAAATAGTAATGTGTACTTACATAATTAAAAGAAATCAACAGTAAGGTTAATGGGCAAATTACTGTATGAGGAAAGCAGATGGGGTAAACTTTATGAAAACAAAAAAGGAGATTTGAGCAGATTGTGGAAGGAACCCAGAGAGAATGCTCATTGACCTTAGGAGAAAGCATGGCAAAAGCATGTGGAAGTTGAGAACTATGCTATGTCAACATGAAGATGGTAGGGAGTGAAAACCCGGTCAGCTTCGGCAACAGACATTTGAAAATTCCAGAAGCTTCCCAGGGGCAGTTGTCAGGAGTTCAGCCTCCCCTCACAACTGTATTTTACACTGGAGGCTCTCTCTGCTGATTTCCCATCCTGTTTCAGGTTAGAGATGACAACAAGAGACAGCACCCATGTCTGGTGGAGTTCTGCAAACTGCCGGAACAGGAACGCAACTACAATTTGCAGATGTCGCTTGAAACTCTCAAGTGAGTACCTTTATATTTTATATGAATTTCAGGTAGATGGGTATGGACCTTATGCACTTTAATTATTCTGGGAAGTTATTTCTACTGTTAGAAAGTTTAATGAAGTATAGGTAAATTGGATCAATATTTGTGGGGAATTTGACTTTGATTGATTTTGTTTCTTTGCTGGTATGTGGCTCTGGGGTTGTTTGTTGGTTGAATCTCTATCTATCTATCTCTCTATCTATCTACCTATCATCTGTCTATCTGTCTGTCTGTCTGTCTGTCTATCATCTACCTATATTCAAATTCACATTTCTTCTATCAATGGGGACATTTGGAGTGTTCCTAAGAGGACAAGTCTCAGTAGGGTAGAGGTGGTCTCTTCCTCTGTGGGGTGGGTATATATAGCCAGAGAGAAGCTTTAACTCGAGTCTTCTTCAGAGGGTCAGATACTGTGCTAGTCAGCTCTGGCGTCCTGCCTAGGTCTGCGATATGAACTAGAGGCTGGAGAATTCCTTATGTCTGGGGGGCCTTTGTTTCCTTTTTGTTAAAAGCAAGGAGTAATTCCTACTGAAGCTACTTTACTACAGACTCAGACTATAAAACACAAATGATGTTTCTGATGCTAGACTTCCTCAAGGGCATCCCACATATGGCAGGTAACATATAATGTCATGAAAATAAACACATTAGCAGTGGAGCTTAGGGTCAGCTGGTCGCTTCCTAGAAGGAGTGTATGCACAATAGATCAATGGAACCTTCTGAAGGCAGATGGATGATGGGGAGGCTTGTTGTAGAAGGTTTCCCACGGCCCGTTTGGGCCCAGAGGTTTGTACCTGGTCCGCGGCATCTTTTGTTCTCCAAAGAAATGAATCAGACACTTATGTTAACTTCATACTGTTTGGCCCATGTATCAAGCACATTACTAGCTAGCTCTTTCATCTTAATTCAACCCATTTCCATTAATCTGTCTGCCACGTGGCTCGGCCCACAGCTCACCTGTGTTTCTTACATGTCTGTCTTCTTCGGGGTTGGATGGAGACTAACTCCGCCCTTCTCCTACCTGCCTGTCCTCTGATTCTCCACCCACTTCTATGGTGCTGTGCATAGGCCAAACCAGTTACTTTATTTACATCATACAGAGAGCATTTCCACCACAGAGGCTGGTTGGGCTGAGGAGTACATTCTGTGCTGCCATGACCAGCTCTGACACTCTGCAACCTATGGCCTTTGTTTGTAGTCATGATGTAACATTCATACATTTTGTTTCATAATTCATGGCAACTTGTTATTTCCCCTCACTTTACAAAGCAATTTAGTTAAATTTGCAGGGCATTCCTTGTCATTTGGACAATTGGCAGCTAGGCCTGCTGAGTGTAGAAATGTCTGATTTGCATGGAATGTGCTAAAGCTCTGACTGCCTTGTATAATTGAATCTCTCTTCTAACTGCTCCTGGTGGCTAGTTTGATGAATCCGTAGATGCCTGTGTGTAGTGTTTTTCCCTGAAGGGAATGCTAATGATTCTGTTCATGACTTTATTCTGAACATTTCCTTTTTGTTTCTCACAGCTAAGTAGTGTGCATGCATATGGTTTTCAGGTTTGCTGATTTTTCACTTGCTTCTTTAAAAGTCATATTAGAGAGGATAAAGCCTCACTGCTTCTAAACACACTTACACTGTCAACATACCAGGTTCTTGGAACACACACAGACAGACACTCATGGGGCAGGGTTAGGAGGGTGGAGAGAAAGAGAGAGAGAGAGAGAGAGAGAGAGAGAGAGAGAGACAAAGGAGTCAAAGATAACCTTCAGCGCACACAGCGACCTACACACATATAGAGGTAGATGAAGAGACACAGAGAAGCAGATACAGACAGAGCGACAGACACACACACAGAGGTAGACAGAAAGAGGCATAGACATATTTGTTCATATACAAAAACAGAGAAACAGACAGTCAAAGAGATACATACTGGGTTGGATGGCTTATGCAGTTGTAATGGGCTAGCCCACAGCATCAAATAGCAGTACTCAGTCCAATGGATTCTTTCTGTAACACAGCTCTTGGCTTGATGATGGTCAGTCTGTTTTGTTGGGGTTTCATGTGGTCCAAAGTGAATCTATTTAAATGTTATTCTCAGTCAAAAAAATACCCTTATGGAATAATGTTTGATCAAATTCCTTCATAATGTGACTCTCTGGAGTTAACACATGAAACTAATGAGACATAACAGACAAGAGACATTTACTGTGCTTAACGTAGATGTCAGCCTTGCTCCCAGGTTCCTTTTCACCTTTAACCTACAAATGGCCCTCTTCTCCAGTCAGCTCTGCTGTCCCCACCACACATATCCACAGACGTCGGCTCCCATAGACATCTGTGTTGTCTGCAGCCTGGAGTATTTCCCTTCTTATTCAATTCTTTATGCCCAAGGAGTCTCACTTTTGAGGTATTAGTTATTCTCATTTGCACAGAGCTCAATAGTATTTATTAAAGTGTAACTTCCCCTTAGTTTGAACTTTATCTGCTTTTGTTGTAATTATTTGTGAGTGCCTTCTCACTCACACTCTCTGATTGCTGAGGGAGTTCTATAAAGCATTCTGGAAAAGGTCTTATCTACAATAGTAACCTGGTGCATCCCCACTGTCCTATGTCTTTGTTCAGGCCCTGTCTCTCTGTGTGAGATGAAGCTGCACTTTCTCTAGGAAGTATTTTCTGGAAAGAGGATTAAAAGGCTGTATGAATCTGTACTGAGAAGGTCACACTACAGGTTTTAGAAGCCTCTGGCTCCTTTGAGAGCCCATAGGAAAAGACTAGAGAGATGGCACAGATATTAAGAGTATATATTGCTCTTTCAGAGGATCCACACTCCCTGTGGGTCTAGCTCCAGCCACTGCACTCATGTGGAAAACCCACACACATACACATCATTGTTTAAAAAAAAAAAAAAAGCTCATAAGAAGATGACATACACCAACTAAATTTTCCACTAAAGAAAAGGGCAGGCAATTAGTATCTTTCATGTGACTTTGTCAGCATAAATTCACAGTTCCTACAATTTGCAAAGTGTCATGTTGAGGTACCACTTTCCTTGATAGGAGAATAAGAACTGTTAAAAGTCATCTAGGATACACACACACACACACACACACACACACACACACACACACACTCATACTCACACTCACCAGCTTAGGAATTATGGTTTAATCAGATCTCTTGGTGGGCTTAATTACATGAATGTAATATAAAGCCAAACATCATTGTTATCTTTGAATCACTTCAAAGCTGCCTTTGGCATTCCCAGTTGATAGCTTCATAGACCTTTGCATATCTCATTGATCCCAAGACCTGGGTCAGAGGTTTTTGCTGTGTGATGCACAGGACTTGGCACTTAAGCATTTAACAAATACTTTTTGAATGGATAAATGATTGACTAGAGGACAATAGTTAACACATGATCTGTCCTAGGGCACAGTTTTTGAATAAATACAACTTGAATTCATTCTATGAGACGATTTTCTATTTTTCTTTTGCCTATTAGCCTTGTTTTAATAGGTTAATTATTTTATCAACAACATTTCTTTACTTACCCATTCATCCATGCAGTTATATCTAGATGGCTAGATATATGGGCAGACATTCATGTATGCAAATATCTAGATATATAGATGGATACTAGGCAATTGCTGGTTCTAATATGTATTAAATGTATTTGGTCATTCATTATAGTTTTGTTTAAAGCAGTTAAAAAATGAAAATAGCCCTAAAAGACTATTAAAAGAAAACAAGTTTAAGAATTTGACAAATAAAAACAAATAACTCACTTCAGTGATGAGATGGCTCAGCAGTTAAAGGCACTAGCCACCAAGCCAAAGGAATGAAATTTGATCACCAGGACCAAATAGAAAGAGAAAACTGCCTCCCACAAGTTGTTTTCTGACCACAACTCATATGTGTATCTGTCTACATGAATAAATAAATGGATAAGTAAAATATTTAAAAGTATAATAAATATCACTGGAGATATAGTTCACCACTTAAGAGTAATAAACACTTTTTATAGAACCCACATTGTGACTCAAAATCATCCATAACTCCAGTTCCAGAAAATCTGATAACCTTTTCTGACCTTCACAGCCACCAGACATGCACATGGTGGATGTATATACATTTGGGCAAGTCATTTATGCACATAAAATAAATTCAAAAAATGCAAAAGTACAATAAATAAATCCCTTTGGAATTTTAAAATGATCTGCTTTATGAGTGAGCAATGGCATGAAAATTGTAGAAGAATATAAAAACAGCAAGTTCCAGAGAAATAGTTCATGTATATATACTCATTAGGATAGAAAGTAGAACACAGTGGTGCTTGCACACATGTGCAAACCCAGGTATCTGATTTAGCATATACAGAGACTCCACTACAACACAGATGACCTGAGAACACCTGAGGTTTAGAAAAAGAAACATGTAGAAAAGGGTTGAAGGAGGCCCCAACATTTTAATGCTAAAGGTTTGTGCTATTTCAATGTTCATTGTCTTTTCCCTTACCTGGAAGTAAATAAACTATGGATATATGTTTTCTTTACCTTCAGAGGCAGGGCTTTGTGCTCTTTTGCAAGGTGGAAGATGAGGCCTCACTCTCACATGCTCTTATGCTGGGCACTTTTGAATATACAGAAGTGATTCTTCAGGTTCATCACTCTTGTCATTTCCCAGGACTTTGCTGGCATTAGGATGTCATGTGGGTATAGCAGATGAACACGCCGAGGAGAAGGTGAAGAAAATGAAGCTTCCCAAGAAGTAAGTTGAGTGACTTACCTTTCTTTATCTGGTAGCAGATGTGTATCTTCAGCACCCTGGAATAAAACTTGGAGGAATCAGACAGGTCTGTGTAGTCAGCTGTACAATCCAGATTTCCAAATGGAACGAGGTTGGAGAGATGGTTCAGTAGACAAGTGCTTGCCTTCTGTGTGCAGACAGGAGTGTAGATTACAAGGAGTCCACATAAATACTAAGGGGATGTGATGACCTTGCTGTAATTCCAGCCTTAGAAGGATCCCTTGAGAAGGCTGGCTAGTGAGACATACCACATTGGTAGTGGGGAGCTCTTATTGAGAGACCCTGCCTTACTCAGTAAATAACACAGAAGAAGGGTGAAGGATGATTATGGACATTAGTCATGGGTATCCACATGCTTATAAGCAAATGCTCATGTGTACATGCACATGTGCTACCTGTAGGCATGCAAAAACATGCACACATTGGTATACCACATAGGCACACACTCTGTGTGTAAACTTTTTGCATGTGGTACAGGTTCATACATGGCCAGAGGACCACCTTTCTCCCTTGCCTCTCCATCACTGCATAAGCCAGGCTAGCTGGTCCATGAGCTGCTGGAGACTCTCTTGCCTCTATGTCTCATCTCCCAGTAGGAAACACTGGAATTACAGATGCTTGGACTGCTACACTTGTCCTCCACCAGGTTCTGGGAGACCCCAACTTTGGGTCAGCAAGCTTGTGTGGCAAGTACTTATACCCAGGAACCCTTTTCCCAAGCTCCCTGGATTTATATTTTGAAGTGACACCTTTTACCTGTTTTCTATGTATCTCATGGAAATAGATCCACAGTGGCCAGACATCTATGTCTCAATCTACTGGGAATTGTTTCAGTTTTCCTTTACCTTCATCTCCACACATGACATTGGGTTCTCTTCCCTCCCTTTGAAAAGATGGTGCCTGCTAAGTGTACATAGTGACCAGTCCTTTTCCCTTGAAATGATCCTTTGTCTTGACTCAGGAAAGTAAGAGTAAAGGTAAATCCCAAGTACCAAGAACCAAGGTGGGAGCGCCTCACCACATTTGATACTTATTTTAAAACAAATGAAAATAAGTAAAAAAAGCATATAGAAGAAATATATGCCTTGACATTCCCAATTCTAATTTCTGTTTCAAATTAATTCTGCTCTAGTTGTTTTCTGGAAAGCGTTGTTTGAGTGTTCTCCATATACCCTTTCCATGAAAATGTCAGCCAAGTTCAGGCGTCTAGATGAGCTTCCAGCAGGACATGCTGTTCATATCTCCACTGTGCAGTCATCTGGAGGGTCCCCATTTGTTCCAAGGTGCTGGAAGAGCTGATTTTCTGTTGAAATTTGCAGCTAACACCCACATAACCTGGACTTCACCTTCTCATGTTTACTATGCATCTTCCACAACAGTGATTTCCCAGCTTCCTGTAACTTGATTCATATTGGGAGACATAGGGGCTCACTGAGTGTTGGTATTCTGCCATGCTTTGGCTACAACACTTTGGTTGATCTCTTTTAGGCTAGTTTACATTACACACTTAGGAAGTCTGTGGGTCCTGTGAGAATGGAGTGCAAAGCTGGTCTGCCACTTACCAGGATCCCCATCTGTTCACCCAAGTGATAGCAATTCTTTTGTTCTTTTGTTTACATCTTCAGGGAGTTGATGCAGGCAGAATGGACAGTTGAGTTCAGTGGAATTAGTTTACCTTTGTTCCTTTGTTTTCTCTCTCTCTCTTCCCCCCTCCCCCCACCCCAAGACATAGCTTTTCTGTATAACAACCCTGGCTGTTCCTGGAACTCACTTTGTAGACCAGGCTGGCCTTGAACTCAGAGATCCACCTGCCTCTGCCTCTCGAGTACTGGGATTGAAGATGTGCACCACTACCTCCAGCTTAGTTTTGTTCTCTTTTTCACTATGTATTTAAAAAAGAAATTTGACTTTAAAGAAAACCAATGCCCAGACTATAGTTTTTATTTTATCTCATTAGATTATGTACATGTCAAAATAAAACTAAAAGGTAATAATTGCAAAAAAGGTTGGTACTTGTCATGTGAACAGGTTAAAGTAATATGCATTCTTGATTATATATTATGTTTATAATACATATATGTATATACATCTAATGGATTAATTTTGTAGAGTTATGGGCACAATGAACTTGCATGTTGAAGCAGATGTTGTAAAAGCTACTGTTCAACAAATATATGAAAGGAAAGATGGATATATTTAGATGATTCTGTTTGAATTTTTCAGAAAGTTCTAGAAGGTATGATGTAATGTATAGATGGGTCTGCTATTGAAGGGCTACCAGATTTTGCTTTTCAAGAATCATTACAGTAATCATTCCTTTTTGGTGAGTTTTCTGGAATCAATCTGAAGCTTTATTTCAAGCTATTAAACTTCCAAGATTAATGTCAATTTCCTTTTGTCCAAAAATCTAAGCTTTTGGCTTTTTCCAAGAAGATAGTACTTCATATGAGCCATTGGTTGATCAGTATGTACCTTATTAAATAGCATTGGTGTGATGCAATGAAATAGTCTTATATGTTCCTTTAAAGTACCTACTTTGATTTAATGATTCCACTCATGTGTGGCATATTCTGTGGTATGCATATAAATGTCAAAAGTGCAGCCTGAGGCTCGAATCTTTACTTACCTTGTTGGCATCAAGCTTTATCTGTCACTGTGTGTGAAAGACTAGCCTAGCTGGCCTGTGAGTTTTTAGAGATCTTTTTGGGTCTCTGCTGCTCACTTTTCTATATGAGTGCTAGGATTACAGACATGGGTACCACTGTATCCAGTTTTAGTATGGGTTTGAGGCATCTAAACTCAGATCCTCACACCTGCACATCAAACCATTAACTTACGGAGCCATCTTCCTAGTCCCTAACTTACCTGCTTCCTAGATTTTTTTTCCTTAGTGTGTATATATATGGTTTTAGTCATGTCTAGCTCCATGGGAAGCACTCACTACATCAACAGTCTCAAATCCAGCCCACTGAATGTATGACTTTCAAAGGTACCTGTATTAATCTTTACTTCATGGGATGATTTGAAGTTAAAGGAGTGGTTCAGGTGAAGTGATAGTCACTTTAGTTCGAATGAGATTATTAGTTATTTAAACAGACTCATTTAAAGCTTTCTTTCTTATTTGCTTGCACAGGGTCATAGGGACTCAGATGAACGAGGCCGTAGTTTGCAGGCTAGGATAATGACTCAGTTGACTTGAAAGCATGAGTACTCAGGTTTGATTTTCTAGAACCCATGTTTAAAAGACCGGGCATGGTGGCACACACTTATAAATACAACCCTGGGGCAACTGAGACAGGTAGATTCCTGGGGCTTTCTAGTCATGTAAGCCAGTCTTCTTGGTGAGTTCAGGGCCAGTGAGAGATTCTGTCTCAAAAAACAAGGTACATGGCACCAGAGGGATGACATGCAAGGCTGACTTCCTGCCTCCACACATGTATATCTGCACAGATGTACACACACACACACTTACAGTCAGCATTTGAAAATGAATGTCAACTAATTATTACCTAACTGAAAATTAATAAATATAAGCAAGGCTGCATGGCTCTCATTGAGACCATTCACAGATCAAAACAATTTGGGGAGAAATCCTATTTAGGAAGAGGACTTAAAATGTCAGTATTATCTGGTTTCACATGAATAGAACTTATTAGTAATGTTTTATTAAGAAAGCATCCTTCCTTCCTTTTGTCTATCAAAAGTACTTCCTTGGTATCTTAGACATGGTTGGAGAGCCTCCCATTAACTTTGCTTGCTGGAAGGCAGCTTTTTCTCTTTGAGAATTGCTTGCATGAGTGTTGGCTTTAGTGAGTGATTTACAGATTGCTCTTTGATCTTCATTATCTTTGTGCCCTTGTTGATATCATTATATAGAAGCCCCTGAGTAGGACCCTCTGTGCCCACTCAAGGTCTGGGTATGGTGTGAGTTCATATAATCTCAGCAGTGGGGAAGTGAAGAGATGGCTACATCCCTGGGGCCTCACTGGACAGCCAATCTAGACATGTCTGTGGGCTCCAGGTCCATTGAGAGATCCTGACTCAAGAAATGAGATGGAGATGGATTAAGACACTTGACATTATCTTTGGCCTCACTGACAGGAACACGTAGACACACATACAATCTCTAAAAGATACAGGAAGAGAAAGGCCTTGAGAATTGTTCACTTTAGATAATCAATATTTTTGTTTTAAGCCTTCCCAAACCTCAACTATTGGCTGTAGTCCTTTGTGCCTTTTAGATATAGGTAAGCTGTTTCCTTCACCTTTTGTTGGCATGCACACAGAAACATAGACCTATGGCTTCTCCAGCTACCCAGGCAACAGCTGAAACAAAAGGGGCCTAAGCTCACTGTCTGCTCTTTTTCCTGCTCACCATTGTCTTCAAGAGAATGATTGAGATTAGACAAACCAGGTCAAGACTGTTACAGGATTTCAACATAATGGGCAATTTGACGTTTCTCTGTTTGCTTTGCAGTTACCAGCTGACCAGTGGATACAAGCCTGCTCCAATGGATCTGAGCTTTATAAAACTCACCCCCTCTCAGGAAGCAATGGTGGATAAATTGGCTGAAAATGCTCACAACGTGTGGGCCCGGGACCGAATCCGGCAGGGCTGGACTTATGGCATCCAGCAGGTACCCAGAGTCTCTGAGTTCAGGCAGTTAGCATTTTCCATTGAAAAGATGAAGTCATAGCTTTTTACAGCTCACCTAGACACCTTAGTATGCTTATCCTTCTGCACAAAGCAACTCTTCCCCACTAGACCACCAAGGTGGGTCAGTAGGTCCAGTACACAAACTGCTTACCTCTCAAGCTTAGCAACCTGAGTTTCACCCCAAGGTGGAAGAGGAAAACCAGCTCTACCAGTTTGTCATTTGGCTTCCACGTGTGTATGGTGGCAAGCTATGATCTACCTCTAAGCACATACACAACCATAATAAATACATTTTTTAAAAAAGGAGATCGGTGACCATGGCTCTGTGTGACATGACAACAAATGCTTGCGGAGGGGCGATCCCTAGTTTGTACCACCAAGTGGATCCTATTACAAGCGTAAGGCTTGTAGCATGGTTTGGGGCGTTCCCTTCCTTGAGGCTGTTTAGGAGGGACTATTGAAACATACTGAACCACAGTAAAAATAAAGTAGATCTACAGTTCCTGAATCTGTGATCTCTGATTATCATGATTCCAGTCAACATTTTGTTCTGTGTTGTTTTTCAGTGTGGTAAGGTACTATATTACATGTTATAGAATACTCTTAGGGGCCAGTAGACTGTAAATTCCTTCTCCAGTACATTCAAGGCTTAGTGATACCCTGAAGAAAAGTCTCTGGACAGCTTTGCATCTGTGTAGGACACTAAATGGGTTTTTGTTTAGTTTAGAGAAAACAAACAAATTTTTGGAATTTTTTAGACTTCAGAGTTGAGTATCAGTGGTCATGGATTGTTTTCTATATAAAGGCACTCACAAGAATAGCTGGCAGCCTTTGAGTAGGGGTGGGGACAGCACAGCAGAGGGTGAAAGCAAAATTTAGCCTCCCCACCTGACCACTTCTTCAGATATCTGGCTATCAAAGTTATGTGTACCACTGCTTGCTCATTCACAAAAATATCTGACTTCATTGTACAATGCAAAAGGCAGCAGCATGCCTGGTACCTGACAGATTCTGCAATCATTTATATTGTATTGGAAGCTGCCACTAAGCTCAGAGCTTTGTAGTTACTGTGTGAACTCACTATTTCTATGAAGGGAGAAAGGGTCCTGTTCCTGTTTCACACACGGTAAGCACAAACCTTAGGGAGAGGACTTTGCGCCATGCTGCACAGTCATCAGGTCACAGGACAGGACTAGGGTCAAGTCCTCTGACACCAGAGCCAAAGTTCGTCACTTCTTACAACATCTCTTAGTAGCTCATAGTGGGATGCCCTGGCTATAATATTTGGGGGGGGGGATAGATAATTGATCAAAGACTTAGAATATGTTTCCATATAAAGGCTAAAGGTGGTTTGAAAAACATATTTTGAAAACCTTTACCATTTCAAAGAATAATAAAAGCAGGGCTTGGTTTGCCTTTATAAAAGTGTGTGTGTATGTGTGTGTGTGCTGAACTTTCTATACTGTCCCCCCATGTTTGCTGCCTACTGACTGAATGTTGAGTTTTACCTTCTTGGTGACTTTATCTGGTTCAGAAATAAGCTGTGACTTCTTGGAGAGAGTTGCCTGGTAGTTTCCGCTATTTTACCCTCTCATAGTTGGACTGAGACACAAATATGCACAGAAAACAGGGAACTCCATGAGCAGTCAGACACCCAGTACGCCATCTTTATAGAATGTGCTCCATGAGGCTCCGAGAGAGTTCTAGATTGGGAAGGTTAGATGGCGGAACTCAGCACCATGTCAGGAGGCAGGAGAACAGGCAGTGGGGTTTGACGCTGTGTTGGTGGGAAGGCCTCTGCTGATGATGCTTGTTTTGAGAGGAGGTAGCTTTGAAATATCACTGTTCCTACAAACAACCGACATGACTTGGTTCCAGAGAACAGTGAATGGTCAGGCTCAGGCACTTAGTATAGACTTGGAGAAGTAAGGGATGAAAACAGGACTCCTTGGACCTGTCCAGTCCTTTAGCTTGGTTTGTTTTTCTTTGTGTTTGAGATAAGATCTCAATATGTAGCCAAAGCTGTCATTGAACTTGCAGTCTCATGTCTCAGCCTCCAAAGGTATGAGATTATAGGACTTGTCTCCAAGTTTAGATGAACTCAACAGTGTGTGTGTGTGTGTGTGTGTGAGAGAGAGAGAGAGAGAGAGAGAGAGAGAGAGAGAGAGAGAGAGAGAGAGAGAGAGAGAGAGAGAGAGAGAGAGAGAGAGAGAGAGAGAGAGAGAGAGAGAGAGAGAGAGAGAGAGAGAGAGAGAGAGAGAGAGAGAGAGAGAGAGAGAGAGAGAGAGAGAGAGAGGGACAGAGAGAGACAGAGAGAGACAGAGAGACAGACAGAGAGACAGAGAAAGACAGAGAGAGCATCACAGTTCCTTGTAAGCCAAGGCAGAGTAGGAAATAATGATGGTCTCTCAGATATGAAGGTGTTAGCTGTGGTCTGTAGCTCTGTTAGCAAT